>QNGE01002409.1:6680-37660 GCA_008508345.1 Paragonimus westermani
TTTCGTCTGACTGCTCCCCTTTGGCCTGTCTGACAAGGTTGCACCTGGAAGGACCGGAGTCCTAGTCAGCATAGCCCGCCGGATCAAAACAGTACACAAGCCCGACCACCACGTCAAGGTAGCAGTATAGGTCGGGATCTCTTCCTCCGGCTCTGTTTGACCTTTTAACCTGAAGCTAGTGTCCACTACATAACGGTAGTAGCAATCTCATATATGGAAGTGAGATTCGAAGCAGTATTTGTATGGGCCGGTGAATTTTTGAGGTTATGATCGTGAAATATTGCGAATTTTCAAATGGCATCAGTGTGCAGATTCTGCTAAGCAAGACTTCTGGAGGCCGCAATGCATATATTGTCAAAAAATTGGTAAAATTCATGAGAACAAACATGACTTTGGAGAGGCAACAAACTCATGACTATCAAGGACGAACACCGCGGTAGTTCTAGGATAATGACCATTTGTCTTTATGAGCAAAGAACATATTTGTGGGGGGGCGTATCGGAACTGTTTCAGTTAAGGGCCGAATTTATTAGTTGCACATGTGTCTCAGCTTGACCACCCTGTTCTGCGTCCACACGTCGTGTGTTTCTACAGCTAAGCACCTTATGTAACCCTGTTTGTTTGTCTTAGACGCATCATGGAGACAGCTGTTTTAAAACTACATTCGACTGACCGAATATCAAGTATTGCTTCTGCCATTAAAAAGAATAAACCCAACGGTATTATACGAACAAATTCAGTGGAGTAGATTGCAATTTTTCGAACAAGTTTTCTTCTTTTCCGCCTACACTATGATAAAACGAGTAAAATACAAAGCATGAAACCGAGTTTACTTTTCACCAGATATCTTTTTTTTGCACGTAAAAGACGGACAGTATGTACGGGATATCTGAAACGGTGTACGTCAATGTACGACGGTGAATCTGGTTAAACAAACCTGTGGTGAATGAATTTGACGAAGTGACCCTGAGAAGCGTGAGAACGAATTTTGCTCACAAATTTATCTCTAGCATCCAAATATTTTGATAGCGTGTGCTAATGTAACGATGATCATTGAACACGTGATCTTGATAGTAACTTTCAAACCTTTACTCGGAGGTCTGCAGTATCAACGGACGAACTATACAACCTGTATGGAAAGAATGCAAGTTTACAAGCACCGTATGGCCGATTTCCAAGTAGTCGATAGGTACTTCAGTTGCTTTCCATAAAATATCTGACTTCGATAATTACCGAGAACGTATGTTTAAACTGTCTCAGTTGGGAAGTAAGAGCGTTATTAAACTACTTCACCTATTAACAATGAGTATTTAAGGTTCATTTGTGTGAGGTGTGGGAGAATCTGCGATAAAATCAGTGAATCGAGAGAGCAGCGGAATGGGTATGATAGAACTCTAGTTCGTGATAGTGTAAGCACCCGCTAACAATTGACGACATACCAATAACAGTTAACGATGAACTGTTGACTTGCTACTTTGGATCTTTATTGTTGGGAATGGTATAGAAGTTTAACTCATTAGCACTTGTCAAAACCGGGCCACCTGGTATTGTTCTTGCATCCATGTCTGCTCCCCTCCTTCATTGTGTTGGTCCGCGTTCAAGCTTGTCGCGCTTTTCCGTGCCACGCCACTTCGAGTCACGTCGGATTAAAACATCCCAGTTAACTGAGTACGTAGATGGCGTGCGCGTGTGTGCGTGTACTACTGGATGCAGAGAAGAGTTGTGGGATCGCCAACTCTGTTTGTGCTCACGTACGAATAGAGGTACGTGATGCGGTGTGCGAGGGGCTGAGATAAATGCCGCATGACCCTTCGCAGGCCATGCGCTGATCAGACAAGCGAACTGGTCAACTGTATCCAGTTTTGTACGAACTTGTTTTAGGTGGCTTGGGACAGAGTCTCCCACTAGTGATGGCATGAGGTGATCGATAGATATGTTGTTGCGTAGCGAGCCAACATCTAACATACATTATTTGACCAAACGATCCTAAACATGATAGAGGACTTTGTACGCTTCGCTGTTGGGGTTTTCTGAGCTTCTCACAACGAGCAAACGTATGCGAAAAATCGGTCAGTTTTCTAGGACAGTTGAGTGACTTATTGTTGTCATCGTGGTATTTGGAAGATAACTTTACAGGTGGAATGCTGTAAACGACCTGTGTACCCCGTCTGATCGAGGGAGATTGTACTGTCCGAATGAAGGAACGACTGACCAGGCAAACACAAGTTAGCGTCATAAGTCCCGAACCTTGGCTGTCCACAGGAACAGAGCTGCGTATGCTAAAAATCACAATTGACATTTGTTCATACTATGTGGTTGGTTTCAGTTTGGCAGTTGATGTGGGTTTTAATGCTTGGTGAAACAGTTCAACGAATGACGGCCACGTGGATATACCTCGAAATTTTCATGAATAATTGACCAATTTTTCAAACTGGAAACCTGTGGATAATATTGCTTAAAGTAGGTTGTTAGGTATTTTTTATTCAGAATAATTTGACACACCTCCTAAGGTAATATCATCCGTACTTTTTTCCCCCAAGAGTGTGAAATCGAGGGAACATAATTGTTCTTTTCAATCTGTGCTCTACTCTTTATCAGTGTTTTGTATGAACAGCTGCAACGCCTTAATGTGATACGTTTCGGCCCTTTCTCCTTAAAATACCCATTTTCATGATACAAAGTAGTTGATTGCTGTGTGCTGCATATTGGCACATGCGGTTCAAATACTGTCAGGCTGCCCAAACCGGGAATCATACTCACTACCTGGTCGAGCATCTTTACACCTGAACTATCGCGAACTTGTAATACTGTCTCTCTCGAAATGCACTTTCATTTGGCTATTCACAGCCTGTTTCCAACTACCGCATGACCCCATTAAATTCCCATTTTACGGATATGATATCTATTGGAATTGTCTTTTGTTCTCTGAATGAATAGAACAACCTCACTTCTTACTGTATCGTATGGTCTTCTCGGGTGTCTATCCAGTTTGTGTTTAAGCAGCCTTTTTGACGATCTCTAAGACGTACAGCTCAATTACAATTTAAATAATCACTTTCTATCCCTTTTTATGACATGCCAAATGACACCGTCTATTGGTGAAACATGTCTACAAGTGCTTTTCCACAACGCCACTACTTGGTAAAGTAATACGGTCAACAGCAGCAAGTTGTCCGCATTTTGAAAAATTTTCATGAGAGCAACATTTGTGTATGATCGTTTTATCTTAACCTGTTGTAAACAGTTTCTTGTACAATGTACCCACGTGATACATTGTAAAAAAAAATTTTTGACTTCTCTGTTCTAACCACCTGAATCACACAGCTTGTTACGACTTGTTATTCTGTAGCGTCCGAATGTTTATTGACCTCATGCTCAGAATCCGCCTAATCTGAGGTTTGGGGATATTTCCACCATAATGGATCTGTTGATAGGGACTCATACTTATTGAGACACATGGCTATGTGGAGATCCCCAACTAAGTTCCGGACCCATGAATTTACGTGTCTAACTTTACATTCACCTTTGTCCTTGCGATCCTCTCATCTGACCCCTATTACCAATCCCTTTCAGATATGAGTCAGGATTTGGGCATTGCCATCCCGGACATTGTGAGCACACTGTTAGACATGAAAATGTTGGCCTATTTCCGAACACAATATTACATTGTGAACAATAAGGTATGACTTTCTTCTCCTCATCCTCTTCTGTCATTTGGAATGTCTGAATTATCGCGATTCTAGTGAACTGGCTGTTAACCTTTCGGTATGTACCTCTCACCAATGCACAACACCGTTTAGATTTCCTGTTCGTAAGCCGATTAGGTATAGTCACATTTTGAGTGTTCCAAGTATCCTGAATTTCAATCCTTGATCATGTGGTTGGCAGTCGGCCCAAACATAGATAGGTGCGTAAGCGGCAACGTGCCTAGTCCGACGGTGCTGTTGCTCGAGACACCGGTCAGCACAACATTGATTAAGAACGTTTTTAAAGAATAGTGGTATCAACGAAAAAGGAAATAATAGTCTGATAAATCAATATTGCTGCCAAATAGTTAAACCTTTCGGTTAATATAAGTTGTACACCAACCACAATACTACTCAATACGTTTAATGTTTTTTGTTATTTTAACTTGAGGGGGCATGATTGTGAGTCGCCGACTGGATTTAATAAGACAGTTACTGTGTCTCCTTTCGTGGTGGTTGGGCAATCCTAGCATTATTCACAAGTCAAAGCAGTTGAACTTTCAGATATAATAATTCAGTCATGTCTAATGCGCGGTCAATGGCGCGGTGATCAACACGGTCGCTTTTTGAAAGCATAGCCAGAGTTCTAATCCCTACTGTGACGGGAACATACACTACTGACGAGCTCCAGTAAGAGTGAAACTCCCGTCTGGTGCTTCTTTTCAAAAGTGGGTGGCTGTACATCCTGTTGGAATGTGAAAATTAATTGTAAGTGGAGTTCAACTGGAAAATTAAGTGGAACAGCTGACACTAATTTAAGTGAAGACATGCTATTGCCTATGAACACTTGTTAAATAGCTTTTCCAGCGTGTTTTTGTGATTGCGATACCTACCAAATTCACTCATCCGAACAATCAGATACACTTCATAATCCGCGTGCTCTCCTGACTACCGGATTATTTTATCTAACCTTTGGTGGAATCGTGCGATACACAATGTGATCAATCGAACTATTGCAATCTGTACATTTCTAATGTTTGACTAGTTGCTCAAATATTCAAGGCTCCTCTAAATACACACTGGTGAACAGCTGTGCAGCTCATGCGGTCATTGTGCCGCACACAGTTTAATTGGTTCAGACAACGATGGACAAATTATGCAAGTCTGATCACATCTCTGCCGTAGACCCTTCTTCATCATAGAACAGAAACGGATTGCACACAGGCATCCCACATTCTCCGCTTCAGCGGCAACTGTACGTCTTTTAGGCGTCACAGATAACGAAATTTATGCCCTTCTTATCCCTGTCGATACCTCCTCACCGATCCTTCAACCTGAAGGGATAATACTACCTAGGTGGGTGGGACGGTCCAAAGCTTCAAATGGACTGT
Source organism: Paragonimus westermani (assembly GCA_008508345.1). Classification (NCBI taxonomy): domain Eukaryota; kingdom Metazoa; phylum Platyhelminthes; class Trematoda; order Plagiorchiida; family Troglotrematidae; genus Paragonimus; species Paragonimus westermani. The sequence continues at coordinate 11,758 of QNGE01002409.1, forward strand.
ATATGATAAAGAACGTCGGAGTAGGAATGCTCTATTCTTGCTCTATTCATTTGGCTGAGCATGACCTGTGTGTCTTCGTCAGAAGGGTTAAACGTGTCAGTGCCATCTGTACGCCCCAAGTTTGTCGGCCTTGTGTTGGTAAGACTCCATATCAATACTATTGGATTCTCCAAGCGCCGTCCGTGACACAATTGAGCAACAAGGGCGAGATCTCACATCTTTGGCGTTCACCACTGGAATTGATGAACACCCGAGATGGTTTCCCGCAAGCTCACTCATTTCACAGAACGAGTGTCTGATGATCTTCAAAAATTTTACACTTCTTTGGAACTCTTCTTCAAAAAACAACCTCAGTGAGCATTACAGGCAGATGAATCAAAGGTAGCTTTCGAACCCAAACTTATCACGGCCGTTGACTGTCCATATAACTGATGCCCCAAGGTCCACCACGTGATATACGTGTGGTCGTTACACTCGCTAACGAGCCGAAAACTTGCTTAATCCTCACGAACCTTATTACCCCTGGATGTTAGTGGACCGACACAATATAGAGCCAGTGCGTAAATTGAATGTAGTAGAGTTACCTCTTCAGTTTCTCAAACCGTCCGAAAACGTGACATCCGCTATACAGATTGGATGGCTTTCAAAGTCACACAAGAGAATTTCTATGGTATCGTCCACTTTTGGTCAATATGCGTTGCACTGGCCGCGATTTTTTTTTAGCGTACTGAAACTTATGCCATGATTGATCTGTTTCGGTCTCTAATCTGTAGTTATCTGTCAAGTTAGAATAATTATGCTATCCTTTTACAGATTTATGCATTGTATGGAAGATTTTTTGTCTTTCTGTTGGCACTGTGAAGGTGCTTCCGTACAGAGAAGCAGCTCGCTTCTTGCTATCAACCGATTATCAATACTGTGCTGAGTATTCACATTGTTGACTGTCCTAGTTGGTCATAACGAGTCTCGTGTTGTTTACAGCTAAAGCAGGCTTTCACTAATCTTTTGGTTCTGAATTCGTTTCAAGATTTCTCTCCCTCCTTCTCTCTCTCTCTCCCGAAGAGCGCTTTCAGCAATGGCGTAAAACCGCTCTTCGCCTATTACAGTTTCCGTACACTTCTCTCGCTGTTACTTCGTCATTGTTTGCATTTCCTTCCAGTTAGTCTAGTTTACTCAATGCTCACTAGCAGTCATCGATGGACATTAGCACGTGGGCAACAAAGTGAGATCAGTAGGCAAGTTTTTATAGTGAGGCTGAAATAATTCCACTGGCTAAAACTGTAACAACGTACACATAGGTTCAGGTGGTTACAGCATGCATTGAAAATGTAGCCCAGTCGCTTGCTAGGTAGCCTCCTTTACCGGGTTCCCATCTGACTTGAAAATCGCAACCCACGAGGTTCAATAGAGTGGACGTTTTCATTGTTTTATTGATTTATCTATGTACTAAAGAGAGACAATGAGAACTGCAAAAAAGTTTATAGATGCCATGTTAATGTCGCCTGTTCGGTTGCTAGGTTTAGACACTTTGGTGTTCAGCGTTTGCGTCCAAATGTAGGGGCTGCAGGAAACAAATCCCTGTTATCCCCAAACTGATTATTTTTTCGAGATCGTGTAATCAGTTTCGATCATCGATGTACTGCTATCAGTGATTATGATGATTTTGATGTGTGAATATTTTATTTCTCATCTTTCAGACTGAAGTAGACCGACTATTGCGTTCTATGCGTGCCCCTGACGCCAATCGGCGCATTGACCGTTCCTGTATGTGCTGGACCCCACATTCGGTCGCCCCAATCCACAAGCCAGCGCGCGCAAAATCCAGTTCGAAAAACAAAGCAAACCCATCAACAGAAGACGCCATCAGTTAACCAATGTTCATGCAATTGCCGGTTGTATATGGTTATATATACACGAGTCCTTAATCTGGTTCTCACAAAGAAAATTATTTTGTCGTCCCTCCGTCCAATCACAATATTTGTACAGACTGTATTTCCTACATATTGGCACCTCATCTCATCCTCCTGTTTTCTGTCTAGCGGGTTGGAAGTACGGAATCTGTTTGTATGTACAATCTGCAGATAGGAGGCAGCTCCCAATCTGTCTAGAATAATCTGGGACTAACCGTCCCAGATCATGCTTGTATGTGCTGGTTTAATTCACGCAGTGTTCATCATACATGCCTTGATTTCCGACCTCGGATTCTGCCCATTTGTGGTGTTTCTAGCTTTTATTCTTCCCTGCATTGAAAAACAAGTAAATAAGAGAAACAAGGTATGCCAAACTTACTGAAGGGGTTGACACTAGATTGGTCCAAGCATGTTGCCAACCTTGACGCACTTTCGTAGCTGAGATCATTTGCGGTCTTCGTCCCAACTTGGGCTAACAATTTTGTTTCCTCAGTTGTCTGTCTCAAATTTGAACGGGTTGTGACATGGTTTGCTCGACCAGAACGCTTGCTGCTGACTAAATTGGGATTGGTAACCTCCGGTGATATCGACTATGCACAAGGTCGAATTTCATAGTCACCTTGCTAAGCAGAAATCGAATCTATGTGCTGCTAAGTTTTCACCACTGCTGATTATTACAAAGTTTGTCGCTACTTTTTGTAACATGATTTGATCTTTCGCAATAGCTTGGGAATCATTATTTCCCATCGAATACCGATAAACTTCTTCACGGTCACATTAGGTGGGATTCAGAGCTGTTCCTATCTCTTGAGTCGACATCCTTCACAAACGTTTCCAACCCGGCAAGTTTGCAATCTCGTTATTCTTATGACTGCAGATATCACCATTGCGAATAGGCCTCGCGTTGTGATCTCAATGCTATGAGTTCTATTAAGGTCGAAGCTGTCCTCACCATGTTATGGCTAGAACCGGCTCGTTAATTTTCAGACGAATAATCCCTCCTCGGCCCCGTGATGGTGAACAACGGACTGTTGGCTTATTCGGTGACGCAGGCCAAGGTTCACACACTCTTTACTCATCGCGCTTGCCAGATTTTATTGCGAGTACATGTGTCTAAGATTGGATCTTAGATTTCCCATTCTAGCTTGCCAGTATATTTGTTGATGCGTAACACATCGAGACCCTGTTTTAACAGCATGATGTGATATCGAGTGTGGACATGTGGGTGGGCTTAGAGAGGTATTGTGCTGTATTGGGCAAATTTCGATCAGAAAAATTGTTCACTGATCAGTGGTCAAAGCTTTGGTTAGGTTAATTTGAACATCCTTCCTATTCAGTCTGAGCCTTAGCATTCAGCTCAACCTTTTCCGCTTGTCCTTTTTGAAAGGAATCACCGGACTCAAGACTCGTCTTCTAAAGGGTCAGTCAGTAGTACTGGATGGATTTTTCACCATCATCATTATCATCACTGACAGCAATTGGGGTTTGAACTCTGGTCAACGCCCTCATCAGGTAACCGTGTTGACCGCTACACCAGTGACCACATCTTAGATTGTGCGATTAATGCCATCCGAATAGCTCCCATATGTGAGTGAGTCTTCTGTTCTTGTGGTCAATCCTGGTAGATATTTCTATTCTTCTTTTGCTCACATACTTGGCGCTGTAACCTGAAATAATCTCGCTGTATTATCCCACTCCGCTAATGATCTGGGAACACAAAGCGTTTCGTGGCTCGTTTCAACGGCCGCTTGTCCTGTCTGTGCTAGCAGCAGGCGTGGGGCATTTGAGAAACGGTTATTTCGAATAGCAAGTAAATGGTCGTTTCACATAGTATGTTCATCGTTGACTCTACGTTCGACTAGATTGTTCATCTCAAACTTCTGTTGTCTCTTGCTACTTAGAATCCATGTCTACCTTCCTGACCACGTTGGACGCATTATCAGTTTTTGCGCATAGCCTCAAACCCCAATCTCGGCATAGAGCACACACAGAACGTGCAACTCGAGCAAGCCGGTCTTACGTCCGTGTATGCATGAACGGTACACTCAGATCGGAATAAGGTTATTGTACCACCCAAATCAATGGTAAATAGTTGATCATGCGTAAGGCTATAGACATTACAATAGCACATTATGGTTGACATACAGTAAATCAATGTCCTTCTTAGTGCTTCTCTCGTGACCGATTTCAGTCTGAGAATCATAAATTCATGGAATCCCTAAATTTAATCTATCTGTCTCATACTTGATGATGGGGAACTGTAAAATACTGTTCAACATCCCGTACGCTCACGCATACATTCCAATATTATATGTCAATTAGCTCTTATGCTTAACGAATAAGATGAGTTCCAATGCGAATCCCACAGGTGTCACTGACGCAATGATACTGCATTTTCGTTATTTTTTGGAGGTCAATCGTTCTGCACATTTCTCAATCTGTCGACGCCCACGCGTGTGCACATTCCTACTGGACGACGTACCCTACGATAGATTGACCGAGCGTGGTGTTATTGACTTCGGCCTCAGATTTTCATAGAATTCGGTCATCGTCTGAACGGCCAGATGAGCCGGGCAATCCCTTTCTAAGGTAGCTGAATGATAGTCATCTGAGCAAGAGGCCAACGACGGCCGCTACAGCTGAGGGCAGGGTTGAAGCACTCGAAGTGGTCGGTCGATCATGATCTCCAAGCTCATTCAACTTGTGCTCAGGGTAAGTGGCAAACTATTGCAGACCTATTTTAAATTAAAATGGCCTGGGTGTGATACAGGCCAGACAAACCGCTTCAGATGAATGAAGTACGCGTCCGATACCGGCACAGAACTAGCCGCAATTAACTATTCCAGTGTTAGGACTGGTCGACTCAACGGTGGACACTGGAATTTGCTAACTACGTAAAGGAATTTGACAACCGGTAGGTTATAGTGAATCGTCCAACATCAAATGATCCGTTTGACTTGAAGAGAACACTCCTTTAATGCCCGAATATGCCCACTCTGTCTGTCGTTAGTTCATCGTGGGTCGTCGAATTCAAGCGCACACTTCCCGCATTTGTACACTATGTATGAATGTGAACCACACAACCGGTAACTCAGCAATTCATCTTAAAAGTGAAAACAAATCGTGGTATCTCCAATAACCTTCTCAGCACCCGTCTACTAAGGAAACGTTGAAAAGTTGCGGATGTACGGCTCAAATGGACACCTAAAAGTAGAATGTTGCTCGGCTGATGACACCACTATGGTCGTCTGCAACAGCTCAGTGGCATCAATTGTACAACTATGTTGTGAGCAGTGCGACTCGGCAGTCGTACGTAATTCCTATGAAATGCGTACACCTAGCCGACCGCGTAAAACGGGTCGTCGGAAGAACAACCGCGAACAGCACCGTGTTTCGTTTGCCTGTGACTGGTGTGGTATGTCCCACGGTTTTGTGTCTGTCGATCACATACTGTCATCCAATCAACGGCCAACCATGGCACTGGTGGCACGTGACAACAGGCCCTTATCAAGGCTTGGATTTACGAGGTTGCTACTAGCGCCACAACAGAAAGTGAAAACTGTATCGCCATTCCTCATGTGGAAAAAGCGCCGAAAGCCGTTGACATTGCCTTCAGTAAGATGTCTCCACAAGTGCCTGCATTACATGGAACCACTCGTGGCTCACGCTGCAGTGGTTTTCCATAGATTATGGTCATTGGTGGGTTTTATGCCCATGTTGTTCGAGTGTTCTCCTAGTGTACATGTAGAAGCCAGTGGATCATCGGTCCGGAAGCAGAGATTTGCTATCGTAGTCCTAACGGCCGGGCCTCTCTAGTACAAGGGTTTCCAGCCGTTTGTCATTCACGTGTTTTTTAGCATTCACACACACCATCTGAGACTGCGCACTATGCATGCGTTAAATTGGTGAGGGAGAAACCTCAGAATCAGAACCCTCGTGAACGTTGTCCACAATATCATACTCTGATCAGCTTAATCCTGATGGGCCGTCGGTCTTAAACAGTTTTCCTTAACCGCGTTTTCCGGCTTTGTTCAGCTTCGAAATCGATTTGAGAAATGAGTCGCATGCACCGCGTAAAAACAGCTGATGTTGTACACAAGCGCAAAATGCAGACATATATGATAAACTGTTGGACAGGGAAATTAACTGACGGGAAAGTCTGCAGTTGTTTTTCCTCTGACGTTTCGTATTTCTTGACATGTTATTAACACACCTGTACATTATCCTCTGCATCCAATTTACTCGTGATTTACGGCCTGGATTGAACTTTTTCCAGAACCTAACAGCATATAAGACTGACTGAGTCTAGTCGCGATCGATGGCCGGTTGCCAGGGCATAGGTATCGGCAGCTACGTTGCTCGTATGCATGGCTCAACTCTGATCAACGATTAGTTCAGGATGTGGTTACAGTTTTACTGAATTCCCAACTAGGCGTTGGCTTGGGAGCTCTGCTCATGGGTCGTGCTCGGTACTTGTAGTTACCATGACAGCAGGACTATGCGTTGGCTTGTTAAAGGTAACTGCCTCGGCCCAGTATTCCATCTGCAATTGTTCTTCGTGACTTTATATTTTGCAGGTCCTGATGCTTTTAGGAGAGATCGCACTTACTTCCTCATTACCGTATACGCTCCGAATAAAGTCAAGTATATAGGAGAACCATCTATAAGTCACCCACACAAAATACCTTAGTGAGATCGACCCACTCCAATGAGTTTACACGCTGACAACGAGCAGTCAGTCCGTTCGCATGCATAAACAATGACTTCGACAAGGAAAGAACGACTACAATCAGCAAAGGCCTGAACACTTGGGAAAACAATAATACATGTGGATGATTAGATGATTTATCTAGCCTGAACTTGCTTGACACGCAACAAACCGTTCAGTGTACAATATCGTCAACACACGGTGCCTCTCATCACGTTACTGTACCTGTGACCTCCCCATGGATATGCAGCATAACTGCGAGCTTGAGCACACCGGTCCCATGCGGTGTTTTGTTTCTACTATCTGGTCTACTGTACACAGTCTTGGATGGACCCTTCACTTCCAGTACGCAGACTCGGACAACTTGGTTTCTGTGATCATCTGTAACCACTGGCCTGTAAAACGGACATTAGTTGTAACCGATTTTGCATCAGTTTACACTGCCACTAAAGTTTGTCACGCTGGCTGAAAGTGGACAGATGGACACGATGTAAAACAAAGCAGGCACTAGTCCCTTTGCTAAAGAACTAGCTAGATGAACCTCTCACCTTTGCGCTTTTTCTGATGAGTTCATCCAAGAACGATTCTACTCTTAGGCATCCTTCCATAGAAATGAACTCTGCGAGACTGAATGAACCGTTCTAGTTAGTTCCACCCCCATCATCCCATATATATAAACTAACAACGGAAATCAGTTTCAACATCTCACTTCGTTGAGCCGAAGTTTAAATCACGTATTTTTTAAAAACTTCGGTTACCAACCCCGCTACCTGACAGACACAATAACTATGTTGTTGATGATGGATATGCACACCGATAAAAACAAACCGTTGGGTTTGTGTACATAAATTTTGACTGTAAAGACATAATCAGCCATGGTACATGGACAGGTTTCTTGTACATCAACCGTCGGATGTTGACTTTGGCTCAGTCCTGTTCAAACTAGTCGGCCTCTTGTCCTATCAGAATTTTTGAACGGCCAACTTGTACGTTCACTCTTATCATTAACTAGCGTATTTAGACATAACTAATGATTTTGCTGTTGTATCAGAATTATTCACTATTGTTTTTACCCATCTAGTTGGCAGGCAGTGATTCAACTTTGGTTGTTAGCCCATTAACTGCGATGACAGCCAGAGCTTAAATGCGAAGGCAGTTGAATGCGAATGCCCGTAGGTCTTCAAATTATGGTGATCGATCATGTACGCGCGTGCGTCAGTGAGTGGGTGAGATCGACCAATTTGACCTAAACTACGTACCATCTGTACAGTCGTTTGGCCCACGAATAGAAGTGGCGCTTTCTTAGTGGGAGCCTTTGACTGTGACGAACACGGCAAGTTGCATGAATCTACACTTACAGGCTTTGAACATGTTGACTAGAGAGATAAAGTGTGGTTAAACGTAGGCAAGTTAGCATGCTCCCTTGATTGCTTACATTCCCTACGTGTCCACTTGCTCCGATAGTCATTCAAGTTAGGCAACGAGTGGAGAAACGGAAAACTAAACTTCACGCAGTGGCACCGAGGATGTATTACAGACCGACTGCCAGGGCAAGAGATTTAACTGTTTAAATGAGTGTGTACATTCGAACGCCCGAGGAACAACGGCTAGTTAGTGAGTAGGAAGAGAAGGGATTCTGTGCGCAAAGCGGCACTGGCTTCGTCACCCCGATAACAGTTTCGTCGGTTGCTATAGTTTATCACAATGGTCCTGTTCAACGTTTGCCTCTAGTCCGCCCAGCACTGGGCGCGTGATGTGGATTACAACATCCCACATTCAGTTGCTAGTCTGTCGGCGTGTTCTACGACGGGCAACTGCGCCAAGTCGAACCATTTTGAACAGTCACCTTCTTTTAAGGTAACGTGGAGGAATGGAACCCTTGTCAATCTAGTGTACACTGGACCGACCGCTGAACTGTAGAAACATTCTAAGCTAATTCAAGAGTAGATAGTTGAGAAGATTATTGCAAAATCAGTGTTATATTCCTCACTTTCTCCTCTGCTGTCACTGTTTAGCGTAGTTAGCCACTGTCTTTTGATCATAGAACCAGGTTTAGACGTATTAATAGGATTGAGCCATCAAGGTCACTGCGGTCTGTTTGAATCCTCAACAAACACAAAAAGGACGTACGCTAAGCTCATCCGCTCCGCTCGTAACTTGGGTATCCCCAGAGTCCAATGACATGGCGTGTACAAATACTGTGCAGTAACTACACCAAGGTGTGGGGAAATTTCACGAACTCCAGTCTCATTTTTCGAAGCGTAAAGGAGAAATTCCCGAGGGATTGTGTGATGGCCGACTTCGATTGATTCAAAGTTTATGTAACAAAGCTTTCGCTTCGAAAATTTCGATGCGTCACATTCTACGAGCTTACACGGCCGGGTAGCATTCCAGAAGTCTGCTCTTCTTCGCAACCTGGGCTGTTCAGAGTGGTCCCATGTACTATTGCGAAACGCAAAACACTTACGCCTTGCCTTCAAACTCGAAAAGGCTGAGGTAAAAGTTCACGACGACCTGCTTCTTGCTCACCACCTCAACCGAAGTGAGATCCACAATGACCTACAATCATGATGCATGACAGATGAACAACAGCTCGGGTATGTAAGATTTCGTGTGGCTCTCCGACTGTCCCCTTCCGTCTTTTTAAACTCGGTGTTGCCGGCTCACAATCCGGAAATGAAGGTTCCAGCATCCCTCAGGTACTCTTCAGCGTGATAAGAGAGACAAAATGTATGAAGTACAAGTTCAAGTCGACGACTATCAACGAGGGATCCTTGCCTTCAGTGAAATGTAGCTATCACCAGGCATACACGACAGTGGGCTGCTTCTAAAAGACTATGCACTGCTCATGTATGACCGGAAACCTCAGCGTCAGAGAGGTGGTGTTACTCTGTACATCAAGAACGATCTTGATATGGCACAGGCCGAATCGTTTGGTTCGCCCTATGGAACTATCGAAGCTTTGACGATGTGCACGGACGTGGGCCCGGGAAGACTGCTGACAGTGGTTGATGTGTACAGAAGTTCTAATTCGTCTGATATTGTGCAACTCATCTGTGGGCACATCAAATTGTTATCTGATCCTAGAGGAATTCAAAGTGCCGGAGGTATGGTGGCAGTTTTTTCTTGTTCAGCTGGAACAAAAAGCTTGTTGTTCTGCGAGTACCACCGGAGAAGTTTGTTGGCCAACTAACAATGGTTGTGGCAGATTAAATCACATCAACTTTGGACCTCGTCTTCTCGAAATCTAGCGACTGTATGCGATTTGTTTTTTCAACAGCCACTAGGCTAGAGCGATCATGTTGTCATGTTAGACACAGTAATCAGCATCGTTCTCCCAGTATATGGAATGCAGACTTCGGTATTATGTGGGCCGACGCAGTTCGTCAACCGTGTCCGATCATGGACGAGGACCCTACGGAAACTTCCTGGCAGAAGTTTCACAACCACATTATTTTCGTTTCCACACCTTACATACTTCTTTCAATCATTAAACGCGTAACTCAAAAGCCCCCTTGGTTTGATCACGAAGATATGAAGGCGATCACAAAGCGGGTGAGTGCTTGGAGGGTGTATATCAACGCTCGCCCGATTATCACATTCGAGGTTTACAGGCTAGCCTGAGTTGGTTGCAAGCAGTTTCTCGGGGATGTCAGGTTACGGTATGGAAGGTGGATAGTTGTCAGTTTCCGTTAATCCAAAACGTTTATTTAGATGGATACAACACCGTGGAAAGCGGAGTACCTTGTTATCTCAATTCATACGTCAAGCCGAAAATCCTATTTATTCTGATTCCGATAAACAGTGATTACTGGAGGACTAATATATCAACACTTGTGTGCTGGAGCCTCCCGTTCCATCCGGGAAACTATAAACAAAAACCGAATAGCGCTTCTTTTTATGGGATATGGAGATCTCTGAATCTGTAACTTTTCAATTACTAAGGAAGCTGAACACCACAAAGGCCGCTAACTTTGTGAGTTCGCGGCGTTTTATGCAGCTCACTTTCCTTGGTCTTTCACATGTTCATTAAAACGTAGAACTCCTTGTGAAATTGCGTTAGGCAGTCGTGTGCTCCATGTTTTAAAAGGGGGACAGGACGATGCCTGTTAACCTGTTCTGGTGAAACTTTTCGAGGGACTAGTATAACAGGAGATCAAGGCCCACCTGGCCCGCTTTGGGCTAGTTAGCCCAGTCCAGCAAGGCTTCGATTGTGGGCACTCCTGTCTCACAAATCTTCCCACCGCAAAAGAGAAGTGCGCGGAGTTCAGGTACTAGGCCGTTAGTGTAGTTTTCATTGACTTTAGCAAGGTCTTTGGCAAGGTAGTTCATCATGGGCTGCGCATGAAAATGCACTACTTCAGATTTGGGTGAGATGGTTTTACGGTGGGTATCTGCGTTTTGAGGGACAGCGAGCAGTGTGTTGGTGTAAGAACGACCATGTCCCCACGACTTCTGGTGAGCAGTGCTGTGTACGCGTCATGGCCGCCTGTGTAACCTACACTCGTGCTAAGACTCAACCTGCGATCTGATTGGTCGCGTCTTCCTCGATCAACGGCACATTCCACCGTGAGGTTAAGAATGACGCTACCGCCTGTAAGTGTCAGAATATAACGTGCTTTCTCTGAGTCGCGTGTTCTCTGCCGCTGCTATTGTCTGTACGGCTTACTGTTGACAGTGTCCAAACAGGACTACAAGCAGGGTGATGCAAGGTTCGTTTTGATCGTCCCCTTTGGTACGCGCTCAGTCGCTTGATCCAAAAAAACGAGAAATCAGGAGAGACGCGGTTGCACTGTTCATTGGACGAGCGAGACAAAACTTAAGTCACAGAAGCTCTGGATTTATAGGACAAATGATTGCCATAGATGGTCGACAGACACGAAGCAAATCAAATTAGACAGTTATATGTGGCAGTTAGGGTTTCAGAACAAATCACATTACAGGGGGTATCAGAAGGCAGCCGCAAGAAATTACACTGACCAGATAGCGCACGAACGTTCGACCGCACACCTGCAATCTGATTGGCTGAGTGGGACCGTACCACTACTCACGTCCCTATATCTGAGCTGGGCCGGCTGATAAATGTGGTGTGATGCGACCTAGCTGTCTTGTTAAGAGATGCGCCTCCTAACACCTCCTTTTTCGACCCAAGCCAGTAAGCTTCCTGATTTCCTGGAACTGCCTTCACTGATGTTCGCGGATGACCTCAAGATGTGGCAGATCGTGGATAATTCAGAAGGATCAGAGGCACTGTAGAGGGCTCTGAGCCACCTTTGAACGTAGTCAGCAGAATGGCTGCCAATAAACCGTGAAAAAATGGACATTATTAGGTACTGGTTCTACTGCTACGGCCAAACTCACGTATGCACTAAGAGATACGGTGCTGTATACTGTGAGTCCGTATCTGGTCCTTTGTTTCATTATCTCCGGCACCTTCAAGGCCAGTCGTCAATGGCCCCAGGCTATCAGATAAGGTCTTCATTCACGGTCAATTGTCCATCGAGCTTTCTGTATGCTGACGGTGATGTGTTCTGCAACCTCTTTACTGTGCTTGTAAGGCCACACCTCGAGTATTGCACCCAAATGAACTCGCCATGTTTATTACGTGGTGAGTAGCGCTGGAGTGAACAGTGCATGTGGGCATTCACCTGGTGAATGGTTTGAACGGCCTGCTATACTCACAGATACTTGACGGATTGGGCATGTATTCGCTGTTTCATCGACGACCACGTGGATCTGATCCTCATCTTCCGTAAACCAGTTCTCCATGTTGGTCCTGACTTCTCCAGCCCACTTATACTAGTGTGACTACAGACCTCCTGTGGGCACCGTCAAGTTTAAACACCTCAATTTGACCACATTATGGCTGAAACCCGTCTATCTTGACTCACCATAGACCATTGAAATACTCTCCCAGAGGGTGCAGTTTCGGGGCAACCCATCAGAGATTTCGAGTGTAAGTTTGATGCTTTTAGGTTACAATTTACTTTTTCCACACATCTAGTATTTCGTATCGCTTGATTCATATTGCAAGCTTATTGTTTAACACTGGCCTACTTTCACCACCGGCACTTGCCAATAATTCACCCAGCTTCACACGTTATCCTTTTCACAATAACTTCTTTCAAGTTTTATCATGTGACTATTACAGCGGGGACTGTTGTATCAGTCGCGTGGGTACTACTGGCTAACTCATTGTTGGATTTATGAGTAAAAGTCCAACTTACTCACTTTTGTTTGGTTGTATCCAACTCCCGTTTCAGTTTTAACGACGTGTGTTTATAACAACGACCATGGGGGATACTCCTAGAGTTCTGGTCCCAACTAAATCCGAATCTCAATGTCACAGCAATCGTTCTCCTCCTCGATGGATGGCGGCGCCTGAATTCATTGTACATAATTCACAAACTTTAATTGTAAAGAATTTACCACAATTAACTCTGCTTTATTAACGTCTGTCAGATCCATCGTTCAAGCACTGTTAGCAAATTGACTAATACATAGAATTCAACCTACTCTGTGAAACCTACACTGGGCAATCAGAGGTATCACCCAGAACTCAATCTACCGCTTTCTACTAGGATTTGTTCGTTTGCTGTGATACTGAATAGCTGTCAAGTTCGTGACGAAGAAAATATTGGGAAAAAACCTTGGTGACTGTATACCTTTGTTGCAAGGTGTAAATATAACCGTGTTCCACAGTACAGGCTTCTAGATGAGGATTTTGGTGTGAATAAATGTTTATCATTCTTTCAAATATATCCGGAGATTTCATCAGGAGTCAAAATATAGCTAAGAAAATCGTTTTCGGCGTGTCATCTTCAGGCCAAATACAACACGCTAAATATGCAAATAGCTGCCCAATCAGGATTGTGTGGAAATTAATACAGTGTTAGTCTAGCGTCATTTGAAGGTTATGCACATGGTTACTGTGGTGCTGCGTCAATGGTTCCAACGACGACAGGTCAGGTTAACCTCAGTACTGATACAAAAGACTTCTACGCGAACAGATTCGAGTTTCGGAGCCGGACTCCGATGGCCTCCACAGTGGCCAGGATATGACATTTCACACCTCTGGTGTGAACACACGTGGCGCGAGAAATCAGCTTAAAGGTGACACCCACAATGACTGTGACCCAATTTGACTGGATGAGCCAAAACTGTGATGGGAATCTTTCCTTGTTGTCCGGTCGTCAACCAAACAGGATGGTGTCCACATACCCTCCCCGGCAATCGCTTTGTTGTGCGACCGATTCAACCTGCACCACAGTAACAAGAAAATGAGTAAATACGAAGTGAGATAGTGCTGGTCGCTTAAAGGTGAACGACTATCTTAGTTGTGTAGCTTTAAACTCTATCCTCAAGGCCGTGTCAAGTCTTTTGGTCAACGATAAACTTGACAATTCGCCCTTGTGCGACAACCTCACATAGAAGGTCTTCCGTTCGACAGATGAGTCACGGTCCAGTGGTTCCGTTCCTTGCATACTGAGAGCCATGAGTTTCTCCGGATATCCAGTGGTACGAAACGTTTCACAGATAATGTTAAGCTACTTGTCTAGCTCATCACTAGTACAGATTTTGTGGATTCGGCATGCCAGACAAGTTCCGTTTGTGATTCATTGGAACAAAGCTGTGAAAATAGGTATACTGACCATTCCATGTCCGTTTCATGAGTATGCCTCGTTGACTCGACCCATCCGGACGTTTCAGTAATACAACATCCAGGAAAACCAATCGTTCATCCTGTTCCACTTCCATAGTGAACTTCAGTTTCCTATGAGCTGAGTAAGCCAATGATAATAGGGGGTCGGTAGCAGTGTTGCAATCGACGATGCAGAAAATGTCATCTACATGCCGTCTGTACAGTGTGCACTGTGTTTATCATTCCTTCCAACTTTGTTCGTTCAGTCATCCCCATAAAAATGTCAACCATCAGTCAGCCTAGTGGCGAGCCCATTGCGACCCTATTCTTTTGGCGACAGAAATCGTGTGTGCAAGTTAGCAAGAGCTCATTAAGATACCCACCGGGCATTCCAACTTCCATATCATTCAAGTGGATGTACTCAAACATAAAATCAATCGTCCGTCAGTGACACGTTTGTAAATAGTGAGCACACGTCCAATTGTAACAAACTTTTATCACCAACAGTCCGATCCGTAGATTCAATGAACTGAAACGTATCTTTGAAACCATGTGGGACTAGTCTGATTCGAAATCGTTCCAAAAGTTCTGCTAACAATTACGCCAATGCACGGAATGGCGAGTTCCTCATGCTTAAATTCGGACTTACGAGAGCGCCATCCTTATTAATGAAGCGTCAGTTGCAAAAGTCTTGTGTTTCTCACTCTTCACTCTTAAAAAAATTACGGTTGTCTATCTAACAGTCTACACCAGCGCCTTTGTCATATCTAGTTGCAAGCATCACAAGCGTTCACATCAGAGGTGTGAAATGTCATATCCTGGCCACTGTGGAGGCCATCGGAATCCGGCTCTGAAACTCGAATCTGTTCGCGTAGAAGTCTTTTGTATAAGTACTGAAATTAACCTGACCTGTCGTCGTTGAAACCATTGACGCAGCACCACAGTAACCGTGTGCATAATCCTCGAATGATATTAGGTTACACTGCACTAGTTTCATTTCAAGCTGAACATCACTTACATTTTTTTTGTAGTCTTCGCATTCACATAGACTTTCTAGCCTGCCTCTTTCGAAAAAGAGCACTAGCTTCGAGTTATGCCGTCGTTAGAGCTTGTCAGTAGTGCATTCCTTTTATCCTCATGAGACCATCTGGTAACCTGATCATTACTCACAAACGAAAGTGGTCGAGCGTTCAGATGTTATAATTCGATCGTGTCTAATATGAGGTAAATGTTGCAATGGTTAACACGGTAGCCTCAACAAAGCACAGCCGGAATTTTAGTCCGGGTTGTGTCAAGGATATGCAATACCTATAAGCTCTGATGAGATCGAAACTCGAGTTCAGTGCTCCTTTTCGAGACGGGCCGACTGGGAAGCCTATGAGAGTGCGATAGCCACGTTCAATTGTGGGTGATGATCAACTTGAAATTAATCGGATCCTCGACTACTGATCAGTAGTATCTTAGGTTCCACACAGTCCAGACTTGACAACTATTCTCATATTTACTGTGTTGTATTTGGCCTGAAAATGTCACACCGAAGGCAGGCTTGTTCGCCACCTTTTGACTTCTGATGAAAGTATCATCAGGCCATCTTCACTAAATGGTGGCATCTATGTCATAAATGTCACAAGTTAGCCGATGTAGCTTCACAAATGGTGTTACCTGGATTCGACCGATCATTTGGCCGAGCATATGCAGCCCGCTTGTCATTTTTCCATTTCTCAAGGTCACACGCACACAGCGTTGTCTTTTCGCGCTCACTCATCCGTATGTCCGACGCACGTATAGTGTGGCGCGGCGCGTTTAACAAGCCAACAGCGGCAACCAGGTGCATCCGCCAGCCAGGCGCCTGTGCATGCTTCTCTGAAATTACCCCGATTCACTCATTTTCCAGGCTGTCTGGACCTAACGTGCACCATCTCATCAATCCAACAGTGATCTGGCTTGTTGCTGCCTGTGCGTCTCCCCAGTTTACTGTCAGTCGATTGTCCTCGACACAACGCCATACTGCGTTTTACCACGTCTATAACGGGCACTTCCTTTTTGTACTGGTGACTAGGCATATTTTTATTCATATATCGTTGGAACATGACAAGCAGCTTACATCATAAGTCTAATTCTGCCTACAATTAGCATACTCAGGATGAACTCGAAGAGATAGGGCTGAAGAGCACGAGTGGATATTTGTGAGTTACAGCTAGCCCAGATTGTTTGATGAAAACAAGTGGCAAACCAGTTTATACAAACTAAAGAAAAGAAGGTAAGAATTTTGGGGTTTATCCCTTAATCGGTTGGAAAGATATGTGCGAAACCTAGGAAACGAGCTCAGTTGCATTGAGCTGAATGCCCCGGTTGTGATGTACCTGCAACCAACGGATGACCTTGGAACAAATAACGAGGAGTGAGGAAAAATCCAACAAGGTAAATAAGGCACTGTTTGCGTTTGTAACTAGTTCTTGACCCTTCTTTATGAGCGAACGGCTTCCACCTGGGGTTTGCTTGTTTACATTGGCCGTAACCACAGAGGCGTGAAATTAACCTTTCAATTAGGAAACCCTGTACACGAGGGTTGAACTGAGATCGGTGAGCTATCCGATGTGTATGCTCACACACTGTGAATTCGGTCCATGCGCCCTCATGGACTGTCCACTGCAGATGTGTTGATGGTGTCTCAACGCACGACGGTCAGTATAGTCACGACCGCGATCGTCATTGATTACTTAATAAACTGTACCCGATCATCCGTGGTGGACGGTTTACAAATGTTATGTATTCCCAAAACAGGGTTTGTCACCTACCTCCGTGCGATCCGATTGGATATTGTATTATTTTTTTAAAAAATGGAAGTCTAAATACAAAATAAACAACGGTTGGATAACACCCAGTAACTTAGTTTTTAATTTGACTTTCCATCAAATTACTATGGAGGGGTAGTTTATGGGTTTATTCAACACTCACCTGACCTAAGTGTTCTAGTCAGAAGAGGTGACTCAAATTCGGCATAGCTTCACTCTCGCCAAAATCTACCAGCCAAAATCTACCTGCCACGTTGAGAATCATGTCTGACAACAAGTTGCTAAGACTATGTAGTATACATCGTGAGCCTAGCCGATCGAGGTACCATACGTTTCGCCCATGCAAATTCAAGCCCCTCCGTCATGTAAGGGCATAAAATACCTCGTAACCTTCAGCACCGGTAAATTCAATTCTAACCCCAAACCTAAGTTTCACCTTAAACAGTTTTTCCAATAATTAGAAGTAATGCCAGCTAATAATTGGGAGCTTACACTCAACGGCTCGTTAAGAAGAAGGCGGTCAGAGTGCTGCCCAGACGGGCAATATCCCTACAGCACTCCACAGTCTTGTAACACTCGAATGCTGTGCGGACCCACTTGAGGCAACACTAAATAATGAAGTTGAAAATTTCCCATCTAAAAAAGTGGTTGCTAACGAGAACAGGAGTAAGGAAAGCTAGTGACGTGAATTTTGAATAGGGAGCACAGTTTCGTAAAATATGCTGTTAGGTGAGCCACGTTTAACGCTTCCTGTTTGCTTCATACAGCAGCAACTTTCATCAGGGTGAAAATGACACCTTTTATACCCTGGGTCTTAGTGCCATACCATCTGCGTAATTTCTTATTCAACACCCTAACACTGAGCAAGTTTCTTCATGATGCTTTCTGGACTTCTGAGAATGAGAGAACCTTTTGGTTTAAGACTACTCAACCACAACTCCAGAGACATTGACAATTCTGCAATCTTGACAGAGTTCATTATTCCGAAACACGATCTTCTATAGAAAAAAATCTTTTTAAAATGAACTTTGTGAAAATCCACATGCTACTTACAAACTGTCTCAATCCAATTCTGTTCTACAACCACGATAATAGGGAAAACGGTTTTATGATGCTTCTCAGCCCGACACCGTGCCTATCCTCATTAACAGATGGGAAAAGTTATAACTCAATTACATAAACATTCACCCACCACAAGCGGGAAGAGTTGCCGGTTCAACCTCCAATTCAGTGTACCTGCATCTGATAGCTCTAACTAAGGACGAAAACGGTCAAAGAGCTCTGTCTGAAGGGATGATCATCAAGAATCATTACAAGCAACACTTCAAGCCCTTGTGGTCATAGTCAATGAAAACTAGCAATCTGATTTGGACTGGGTCTACCTGCATTAACGGGTTGAAAACAATTTGTAATTCAAAGCTTGGTTTTCATATACACGAAGTCCTACACGTTATTTCTTCCTGCCTATTTTCCACATCTGTTATTTAATCTACCTGTGAACAAGTTGTTTGGTGAACTTGTCAATTTTAATTTGATGCCATTTTACCTTGTTTGACACACACTCACACATCACTGTGGTACATGCATCAGCAATGTTCACAAGACTTTTCGCTTTCACATGATCTAATAAATACATAAATAACCTCGGGCACATACAAACCAGCCGTGGTAAAAAAAAAATTTAAACGTATGCTTTTTGTTCACAATAGCCGATCTCTTGAAGGTGTAGTGAACGAATCTAATCAATAAAACGGAGAAATTTCGATTCTTCCTTGATCTTACGCCCACGTTAGGAAATTCTATAAAGTCTTTGATAAAGCCAGATATGCGGGAGATCAAAGTTGCAACGACGTTGTGCGTGGACTGGTCAGTCAAACAGTGGAATCAATAAGAGCATGTGGCATGCAGAAATATGACTGTTATTGGAAAAAGTTTGGTCTGCGTCCGCTCACTTGTGTATAGCTTCAGGAAGGAAGCCTGTCTGTTGCAAACACAGTTTTTACATGTAACAAATGGTTCATACAGAGAAGAGCGACTGTAGTAACACTGTGTGGATTGTATGTTATATTTTGTATCTACATCCTACACTTCATGCTTTGGACTGAAAAATAGCCCCCTTTGGGTACATTCTTTACAAATTTCTTTAAGGTAAGGGTGAGAATAATGCGGCAGTAAGTCACAGAATTTGACCCCCCCCCCTTCTTCAGCTACTGTGGTTGATACCTATGGTATATATGTTTGCTGCTTGTGTATGCTGAGAAAGCGATCGAGTTAAATTGACGTTGCTTGACCGTGAAGTGATATATTCGGCAAAATAGGACTCTTCGTGTTTACCTTATTCACAAATTCGCTTGTGAAGTCCATGAGGCTAGGATGTGCGTAATATCCTAACTGAAAATAGGGTAACATAGTCAGGTTACATAACGGAAGAAATTCCATACAAGGTTGCAATTTATTACGACATAAATGTGATTTATTGTGACAGGTGAATTACTGAAACACCAGACTGAAAATATCTGCAACAAAACCGCATTGCTACATTTCATTATTGAGCTATGAAGGGAAAACAAAGCCTTTTGTCATTTCGATGGTGATGACTCAGTGCTTGCACAGATTTGTCGTTAGACGAGTTAGACCAGTTTGTTACATCCCATTGAAAGGTGGCTGTTGAATCGATCCCGGTGATTCAAAATAATCCACTCAGTAACAGGTAATCGATAATCCCAACCACGATGTTCCAGATGATCAGATTAATGGGATTAACACCCAAATCCAAAAAAGATCAGAAAAAGTGATCAGAATTATTGCAATGTATACAGGGCTACGGACAAAGTTACGATGAATGAGCTTTTCCACGGTGAATGCGAATTAACTGAATGTGCAAATTATGCAACAGAAAATATGTTCGAAATATAGCAACCAACAAACAGTCTAGCAAAATGGCTAGCATCCAATCGGAAATGAGCTCAGTAGAGTAACCAGGTGTAGACAAAAGCGAGCACGTGTCAAGGAGGTTTTAGTATGTTTACAGTCATGGTTATAAAAAATAAAAGATAGGGAAAACACACGATCTGTGCGTCCAGTCATGGTACAAAATTTGTCACAATTGTTCACTCTAGAGAGCAGAAAACAATAAAATCAGATTTTGCATCGATTTCCTACATCCAACCCGAATATTTTCGGACGAATTCAACAGTTGCTTAACTGTCACGTAACTGATTAAACTCAAAAGATGTGAGCTTTATCTGTCTATGCTAAACAAGGACCAGACAGCCGACCAAAAAATGGCATCTTACTGATAACAGATGGGTGAGTAAGTTTCTTATCATTCCATGGTATTGGAGAAAACAACAGAGACAACTGAAAATGTCCACTCAACATGCAGACTTCGACTGTAACTGAAATGAAACATTCATCCAGACAGAGCACACTGACTAGCCACTAATCCACAATGAACGATAGTGACCGGTACAAATGAAAGCGATACTGGATGACCTGTAGTCTCTCGGATCACGGGTTCATCCGGTTATGCTTCCACAAAAATTCAAAATAACACCACACGAAATGATTGCAAACAAACAATTAATGCAACTAACCATACTGAAATTTCGTTACTTCTGATCGATCAGCGTAACCACACACTTGGTTTTCACCAGAATAGGTTGTGTCCTGCTTCCCGCCTTCATGTTGTGCTTTCTTTCATGACACACGGACGTTCAAACTAAGCAGAATTGTGACTGTGAACCTTTCCTAAGGGGTAAGTTATTTCGTACTGTTCCAAACGAGAACCAGTAAGATGAAATGAAACGACAGACAATGCCAGGCTGTCTGACTTCCTCTGCTGTATCCTAAAAGTAACGCTCATATCTGAATGAACCATTGAATGAGCCGGGTTAGTCTTCAGACTAAGCCGGGATTGGTGTAGGATAATCAAACAAGTGATAACTTTCTGGAGATTAGTGTCACAGCGGCTGGAACGGGGAAACATCAACACTCATGTGTCACCAAAGATGACTTGGACTATACACCTACAGGTTCACTTGAGCACACCATATCCAACGTAAACCAAAAGAAATAAGACAACGTGGTGCACGATCATTGCTGATTTTCATCTCCTAGCTTCCGCCCAAACGACTCACAAAAGCACACGGCCACCCTTGGCCTCGTAAGAAGCATGAACTTCCACAGTGGTTGATAAATGTGGTTCTAGCAACCAAAAATTCAAAAAGGGCCTTTTTCAAAATTGATCTTGGTAACGAATTATGTCCAATACTTAAAAAGTTAGCTAAAATCGTGATTTCTTTCGATAAACCTCAGTTTACACACTAACTTATATAGTTGTTATTCACTGTTTGCAAAACCTGCTAACAGCTTTTTCTCCACCTACAACTTCGTCTTCATTTGGAATCGATCTATGCCGATGCAAACAAAACGTCAGTATTCTGTGTATCTCACAGTTTTGACAGTTCCGTCGAACCTACTGATATGTTCAGGCCATTTCACAGCCCTGTGTGCTACGTGACTGTAACGCAGCGGTAAGTTTAGAAGCTAACGCACTTCACAACCCGTCCGCGGCCTTAGCAACACGATCGAGTAGAATAACAGAAAAAAGTTAAGTTCATTACAACTGGCGAACCATTTGTCACGCAACGCGCAGAAGTGTGTAACAGTCTGAGCATCCTAGCGAACCTAACAAAAAAGGCCACAACCGTGTGATATACTGCAATTTGGTATTTCGTTTGTATCGACTTTGTTCACACTGAACAGCCACGATTTTGAGTTGTTTTGTAGGCAAGAGACGGTGTGTAGACGTTCGATTCCTGGTGCCTTCGAAGCTTCTTATTCCAAATGGTCAACCATCCGAACAGGTTATTGGTGGATACAGCTAGCCAATCGATGCTTGTCCGGTGCAACAAGTTGGGCGAGAGGCAAGGCAGAAAAATGAACTACACTAAAATCGTGATGAGCCTCGACCAGTAGGGCAGTCGCCGAACTTTCCAATCGGTTACTTTTACCTGGCAACTTCAACCATTAATGGATCTGATTCCGGGAGATTCAAGGTTTGCGAGTGAGCGTGGCTGAATCAGTTCTGACTATCCGTTAAGATGCATCGGCTGAGTCGTCTGATGTGTTCTTTATTAGTCACCCCATAAATCGTTTCTCACCCTAGATTCAAGCTATTCAGTGAAGTGGATCATGTTCATCTGTCGGCTCTCTCATTGAATTTTTATTTTAGAAAAAACTGAACATGAACTTTTTTGTTACTGTGGTTACTTTGGTACCCCTTTTACCCTTGTTCTGTCAACTCCCATCTGTCGGTCAACCCTTTTGATTCGTGGATTCCGCCCCGCATATTTCACGTCAACTAACAGCTATTAATATATTCATGTGTTTAATGCCACCGTAGAGTCGGTTGCTTGAAGGGAACCCGTTGTTTTTAATGTCAAACGGGAGAAATGGGGATGTTTCTATTATGGAAAGCACCTTTGACATCGCACTCTATATGGAAGAATCACTACTCACCATGAGGCGCTTTTCATTGTCCCTGTGAGTATACTATCTAGAGGAAGGATAGTGTATTCGCCTCACAGTTCGATATAGTGCACTGATGATTTTGCTGAATAGTATGCTACAAAGTAAAAACTTATGAACACTCACAGCAGAATTTGTATAGTTTCTGCGATCAAATAAGTTTTTAGCCCTATCGCGATGTACTCAGCTGTTTCATGACTTTTTTAAGCGCGCAATTAATAAAACGATACGGAAGCCTTGTTTTGGGCTATGTACTTCCACCGTTTGCAAACGGGCACATATAGAAAGAGATTACCTAATACTGGCGAGTGGTCAAAGATTTTCATTGTTGTAGGTTACATGTCATCTAAAGTTGTATGTAGCTTCCAATTTCTTATGAACTCGTAAGACATTCCCCTTCAAAAGTGGGCGCCATAGTTGAGTTTCGTTCTTGTTAGAGCTTGTCGGTAATGCCATCATGACCATCACGGAGCCTTGAACTCCACTTAGCGTTCTCAAGAGGCAATAGTGCCCACCCTTGCCCGAACGACTTTGCATCTGTCATGACCAGATTCTCACACACTCTGTTGTGTAATGTTCAGTTTGTATTTATCCATAATAACCCACTGCTCACCGCTGAATTTAAAAAATGCTCAGTAGGTATAGTGAAGTCAGTGATGTCATTCTCGATGACAAGCCCAGATGGCGGGGTCACGGATTAGAAGTAACAGGAAAGTTATGGATCAAGAACTTCAAACAGTTGGACAACTAAGCAACAGACACAAGCGTACCTGTTTGTTGAATTGATGATACGTCAGTGACAAGTATGATCCCACTGATGCTGTGATCACACGGTCACCTTAAGAATATGTGAGAGTGGTTTCTGTGGTGAACACTGGTCATGGTAAGATTTTTTTTCACTTCTATACGTACTGTGTACATCGTCATGTTAGTTTCATCTGTAAATTTGTTTGTTTTTGAATTGGAGTGACAATGACAATAAACGGGAGATTTCGCTCCTGTCTTCTTCTTTTGGGTCGATTTTGGGCCAGTGAATTAATTGCACGGTAGAAGTTTTCAGCTCCGCGCACCTGCTAACGCATACAGGTTTGCCATCCTACGTCACGTGTGGAATTATTTTTCCGACGTTGTCCGAACCCACCCTCTGGCGTTGTCCTTCTTAAGGGTGTGGTGACATTTTCAACTAAACGGACATTCAGACAGAATTTCCAGCCACCATCTTTCGAAAAGAACCACCTTTATTGAGATCGGAGATTTCTACTTGTCTCGGAAGTCCTAATCTTGGGTTTATCGACTAAAATTAACAAGACAGTTACTGTGTCTCCCCTCGAGATGATCCAGCAACCTGATCATTACTCACAAACGAAAGTGGTCGAGTGTTCAAATTTGACAATTCGATCGTGCCTAATATGAGGTAAATGTTGCAATGGTTAACACGGTTGCCTGATGAAAGTGGGGCCAGAATTTTAGTCCGAGTCGTGTCAAGGATGTGCACCACTGACGACCTCCAACGGGAGCGAAACTCGAATCATACGTTTCTTTTTGAAGGGGGCTGACCGGAAATTCTGCGGGAGTGAGAAGGCTGCGATCAACTGTGAGTGACGTTCAACTTGCAATAATAAACTGTTCCATTTTTCCAACTACTTTTTGGACACACATTAAACCATGCGAGAAGTGAACGTTGTTCTCACGAGGGATCACCTACTATCAGCGTTTCATGGTAATTATTTTTTAGACTAGAGGCATCTCACACCCACAAAAACAGCATGCAATAGATTAGTCATTAACGTAGCTGAGTATTCCAAAAGATTTATTTTCCATGATGGTGATATCATTTTGTATGCTCTTGTCACTTGTGACACACTAACGGTTATACAAAAACAACTAACCGCACTGAGCTAACAGTCTGTCATTGGTCAAAACTTGGAGAAGACGAAGACTCAAGGTCAATAACTTTCACACACAGAGTTCATTCCTGGTACCCTCACCTTTACTGACCACTCACTGGAGCTTATTGCATTTCATAACAAGCCAAGAAAATCCAAACAACAAAATCCCCTGCGCATGGATCTGCCCTTTAAGTGAGTCAGTAATATGATTTTTTTCACACGGTATCCGATACAGTTTGGGTAACCGATGTACAAAAGCAGCGTAAGAGCCAGTCCCATTGACCTTGGGCCTCGAAAAGCTTCTTTTGTTCTCCACAGGAGATAAAAACATGTACCTTCACAACCTTCCTGAATAAAAAAAACAAGTCCTGACCTCCGCAGTAGCAAGAATTTTCAGCTCCCTCAGATCCCGGAATAACCGTTGGCAGACGACAACGCGTTATGTTTGCTTGTTAACCGATCTGAGAAACCTAAATGGAAAAAATCATGACGGTCCTGACCATTTTGATAGATTTCAGATGAGACCAATTGCAAAAGATCAGGGCTTTGGCTGGATTTGAACCAGCGACAGACACAGCATGCCTCAACGCGGCAAGCGCTCTACCAGCTGAGTGTNCCAGTCCCATTGACCTTGGGCCTCGAAAAGCTTCTTTTGTTCTCCACAGGAGATAAAAACATGTACCTTCACAACCTTCCTGAATAAAAAAAACAAGTCCTGACCTCCGCAGTAGCAAGAATTTTCAGCTCCCTCAGATCCCGGAATAACCGTTGGCAGACGACAACGCGTTATGTTTGCTTGTTAACCGATCTGAGAAACCTAAATGGAAAAAATCATGACGGTCCTGACCATTTTGATAGATTTCAGATGAGACCAATTGCAAAAGATCAGGGCTTTGGCTGGATTTGAACCAGCGACAGACACAGCATGCCTCAACGCGGCAAGCGCTCTACCAGCTGAGCGTTGAGGCATGCTGTGTCTGTCGCTGGTTCGAATCCAGCCGAAGCCCTGACTTTTCATTAGTAGTATAACCCTAATAGTTTTCGAACAGGAAGGCCTCAACAACTCAAGTGCCCGGAAAAAGAACTACTGCTTTGCACTTTTGTATGCTCTGGCAGACTGCTTTATATAATGCCATCCATAAGAAGTACCCACAATGTGAAAGAAATGAACTGTATCCAGGGATATCAGTCATTCATGTCCGTTTCGTATAGGTATGTCAAGAGCTCCACCTATTCCACCACTTAACTTTAGTCTGATGAACTCGAGTATTATGGTTTTTTTAGTTCACTGGGTTATAGTTAAAAATCCTCAGCGTACTCATCAGAAAAATGGTGTACCGAATAAACTCGTTTTCGGTTATTCATCATCAGCCCAAATACATAAAGTTCACGTGGAACAGATTTGTCAGGGCAAAGCGAACAAAAAC
>QNGE01002409.1:38842-53857 GCA_008508345.1 Paragonimus westermani
CAATTGGATTCAGCATTGGTGAATAGGGTGCCAATCGTAAGATTTGTCCTCCATTGTATAACTCCTCAGCAAACACACTTTCCAGATCGGTGTGACACGGTGCGTTGTCACATATCAGCACAATGTTTGACATGGGTGTACTGATCTTCATCTGATCTAGCAGGGTTCGCATCCAGTTCTTGCAATCGCTGCTGTTGTATGCTCCGCGCCTCGTCGTATAGCCTACTATCGAGCTTGGTGTCATAGATCCAATCAACTGAAGATTACGGCCTCGGCTGTTTGTTACAGAGACGCACGATCTCGTCCCTTTTAATGAACGTCCCATTGACCTCGTACAGAACAAATTGAAGTTTGTCTCATCTATCCAGCAAATAGTCTTGGCATTTGCATAGCACTCCATCAGTCGATATGCAAACAGTCGCCGTAACTCCAAATTCTCATTCAAGTTCATACCAATGGGTACTTGGCGCAGTTTCTTGACAGTTATGCACCGACCATCCAAGTATCGACCAATCGTTGTGGTATACAACTCCTTCTCAAACTCAGCCTGCACGTGCAATCTCAAAAATTGCAATGTAATCGTTGGGTCCACGGAAATCCACTCAAGCAACATGTCGATCTCTGATTCTGTCAGAATCTTGCTTCTGTGTCCTTTACGAGGCTGAGCTTCATAACTGATGCAATCCACATGTAGCCACTTGAAAGCGGTATCACGCTTGACTCCGTTCAGAAGGGCAACCGTGCGCCAGTCATCGCCCCTTTCAAATGCTTCGATAATACGTCTGCGTGTTTCGAGACTGATGCAAATGTACCTGCGTCCGCCAGCCATGTATGTGAGAGAACTAATGAAAATGTTCTCACAAACTGGTTCACTCTCACATAAAGGCACGAAGTCTACCACAACCCCAAAGCTCACGCCTAATGGACGTGAGATTCACAGACACCCCTAACCACTCGCAACCCTTTACCTGTCAAAGGAACCAATACGGCCAGCGGTTTGATGAATTAGTAGGAACAGGGTCAGGTGATCTGTGCTTCACTTTGTCCGCTAACCCCGTTCTCATTAAGCACATCCGTTGGCATCCCTCGAATAACCCAAACCACTTCCTCTACCAAAGTAGCCAATGCGAAGCACTCTAATTAAGATTGGTCGTCCCTTACGGTTAGTTGGGCCAATCGCGTTCTTGCCGTCACGTCCAAGAATCTAAGGTGGAAATTCTAATGCACCAAAGTGATTTGCTTTAGCACGTAGTGGAAAATCTTGTGCCTAAAATGGAAACAGATATGGAAAATGGTATAGAACCATGGCGTTTTTATCGGTCGTGGTGTGGATGATTGACCATGGCAACTACAACGCATGAACAAAGCGTTTCTGTGTGCACAGAGGTGGATTATTCGGTCGAATTCCGATCGTTTCAGCTGTGACCTAATTTTGGCATCTGACAGCTTTTGAGTGAATGCCGTTGACTCGGTAAGTCGGACGAAGAGAGGAGGCCGGGTTGACAGTACGATTTGTGATGAATAGTCGGGGATTTGATTTATTTTCAAGTTGACTATCACTCACATTTGATCGCAACGTTTGCATTCAGATAGACTTTTCAGCTAGTCTTTTTCGAAAAGTAGCACGAAACTTAAGTTTCGCACTCATTAAACCTCATCAGTAGTGCGTGCCCTTGCCATGGCCGGGATTTGAACTCCGGCCACGCTTTTCAGGAGACTACCGTGTTGACAACTGCGCCATTGACCTCACATTAGGCACGACCGAATTATCAACTCTGAACGCTCGACCACTTTCGCCCGTGAGCAATGATCAGGTTGCCGGATCATCTCGAGAATAGACGCAGTAACTGTCCTGTTCACTCCAGTCGATAACCCCGCGATGAGGACCTTAAGCCGTCATCTCCGCTAGATATTGAACGATTGATGTCTACACTGGTTAACTCCTGCAATCAATACCACAGTGTAGTCCAATCCTAAAACATGTCTTAACGCGTGAACACATCTTAGCAGCCGAAATTCTGAGGAGAAATGAAAGCATTATTCCATTCAAGCCGGATAAAGGGGCTGGGATAGTTCTGCTTAATAAGACAGATTACTTAGAAAAAATGCAGACCATACTAGATGATCAAACCAAATTTAAGAAGATGAGGAAAGAGAAGGACAAAACCCCTCAAATAGAGAATGCGTTGTCGAACCTACTGCGTCCCATGAAACAAAACGGGATAATTGACTCGCCAACTTTCGAACGTATTCGACCCATTGGAACCACTATTCCCAAGCTCTACGGACTGCCGAAAGTCCACAAAGCGGGTGTACCTCTTCGACCTATTTTGGACATGTGCAACTCACCATACCACTCGCTGGCCAAATGGTTGTCGTATCTCCTTGAACCCGTGAGGATGAAGCTGTCAAAACATAGTCTATGAGACTCCCTTGAATTCATCAACACAATCAGCGTGGTAAACCTAACCGGACAACAAATGCTTCCTCTGGACTTATCTTCCGTGTTTGCAAATGTTACACTGAGAGAGGATGGACTATTTGTATGAATATATTTTGGTTAACAACCTAGATGTCCGTATACCCCCACCATAATTAAAACAGTTGTAGTTTTGTATTCATAGCATACAGTTTAACTTCGGTGAGGAACTATATCGGCAAATGGATGCTGTGGCAATGGGATTCCCGTTATTTGCGGACACCTTGATGGCGAAGCTTAAGAATGACCAGTTAGAAGAAACCATTGGCGGATGTGTGGATATGTAAATGATATCATGTATATAGTTAGCAGGAATGCTAACCCAACGGATACCCTAGCCATTTTCAACTCGGCTCACACACACACGTAACATTTACACTAGAGTCTGAACATAACGATCAGCTAGCTTTCTTGGGCGTACTCATCCAGCGACGTGTTGATGGATCGGTTCAAGGTAAAATCTATAGGAAAGAGACCTGGAACAGGCAGTATATCCATTTCAGCAGCATTGTCCCTCTAAAGCAGAAGAGGAGTCTCATAAATTGATTGACTAGCACAGTCATGAGAATATGTACATGGGATACGGTCCCCGATGAACGAACTTTTCTACGCACACTGTTCTTACAAAATGGCTATCCAGAACGATTTGTAGACAAGACTATGGAACGTCACCGGAAGCAAGATAAGATGACCCTACCATTCAGAGAGGATACACTTGCCGAAACAATCACTAGGAGGCTTAACACTGCTATCAATAAAACACTCTATGCTGCTAATCTACGCGTTTGTTTCAACTTCACTGCAGTCCTGTGTTTACGGTTAAAGGATAAAGTGCTCGTTCCTACGGATTCTTTTTGTTCCTTTGGAACTAGTTACGTGGGTCGCACAACCAGGCGATTGTCTGAACGTATCCGTGAGCATCATCAAGCCTGGATCAATAGCGGAGTCACCAAGACGATTGCCATTGCAATTGTTACACAACTCTTTGATACAAATCATACTGTCACCCTGGCCTCCTCTTTTCGTCCGATTTACCGAGTCAACGGCATTCACTCAAAAGCTGTCAGGTGCCGAAATTAGACCACAGCTGAAACGATCGGAATTCGACCGAATAATCCACCTTTGTGCACACAGAAGTTGCCATGGTCAATCACCCACACCACGACCGATCAAAACGCCATGGTTCCAGTTGCGTCATAATGATTAACTAATCGTATCAAAACGTTGTCTCCGTGTTTGTCAATGGCGTGTTCGACTTCACTTGAACTAGCTACTTGTTTTTGTTCGCTTTGGCCTGACACATCTGTTCCACATAAATGTTACTGGCCTATCCTTGGTCTTACAAGAGTTGAATACCAGCACACGCAATTCGTGTGATATTATGTAATGCAGGTGGGATTTTACAAAAAAAAAATTAACACAAGCAGAATCTCAATGATTAGAATTATCATTTAATTCCAAAAACATGGCGAATTTCAAATACCAGCTTTATGTGCATATTTGACAAAAACGTCAATATTCAAGGTTTACGGTCAAGCAAGTAGCTTCGGAGTCGTATGACAACTCTCCATTGGACAATGAGTCCTCGTTGGTGTTCACTAACTGTTCCGTTTCTTAACTCGAAGCACAAACTGTTTAATAAGTCAGTTTTATTTTGCGTCCAGATCAAGGGTTACAGCACAATCAGAGAACCAACAATGTGCACATTTTTGAACAATCGCAGAATGTTCTTGGACACTTACAGCCGCTTTTATTTAACAGCATACCTCTAAGAAGTTTATGTTTTTACCTGGTCAACGCCTAAATAATTACCAATCTAATCTGAGGATTAAGTATGAGAAATTTAAAACACTGAGTTCCCTTGATCCAGTTCACCAATAGCGATAGAAGACATACATCGCGAGATGTTAACATTTCGTTCACTCTCTTCAGTCACGAACGTAAAACATCAGAATATATAGGACATGCGGTTAGCAACACGTTCGTGACTGAAGAGAGTAATCGAAATGTTAACATCTCGCGATGTATGTCTTCTGTCGCGATTACATATGAATTTGAGGCCAGTAACTGTCTGACGTTTCCAGATATGCTTGTATGTCGCCGTAAAGATGGCTCGATTAGAAGAGCTGTCTGTAAGAAATCTATGTGGTCTGGCCACTACTTAAACTTCAACATTTCCACACATAACACTACAACATAAACGAACACCAATAAATACGCTGTTTGCACTCACAACGCGAATCTGTATTCACGACAGTCTTGCAGAGGAACTTGACTTGATCACTTCTGTCTTACAATCCGATGGTTACCATCAAAAGTCCATAGGAAGGCACAGTAGACAAAAAGGATTGTATGACGAATTGATTACTGTAGATCATGTCAGGGCTTACGTTGAGTTGTCCTTTAAGGGTGGCCACATCATGCGGCAAACAACACAACGACTAAGAAATTCACTTAAACGAACATTTAATGCAGCTGAACTCCGCGTACTCCCTTGGACACAGAAGCTGCCTATACCTTCAACTAAAAAAGATCAGCTTGTTTGTACCACTTCATATTGTACCTACCAATTTACATGTAACTGCAGAGAAGGTTATGTAGACAAAATCGAACGGTACGTGATCTCCAGAATGAAAGAACATTCGTCTAAATGAGTTGAGAACTCCGTGCTACAGATGAAAGGAAATGTTGTTGAAACAAGTAACAAGCCGGTCTCATCAGTCGCTAGACACGTCCCGACCACTGGTCACGGCATCGATCCAACTTGTATAATCAGAAGCCTGAGGTTTGCTGAAGCTGTCGCAATTAATAAACTGAAGCGGGCCTTTGCGTTCAGAAACAATCCTTCGTGAACTTGACCCTTCCCTAGACGTATTGGCTTTTCCCAACTCACATGATCGATTGTGTATCCCACTCCTCTAAATGTCCGATATAAAAAAACCGTTTCATGTTATTGTAAATTTGGTACTGACGAGCCAATACAAAATGATTGCATCTACCAGTTTTCGTGTTCTGAGTGTTCTGTTCAAATTTCTTAAAGCAGCCAAATGTTTCAAATTATCTACTTATTAAGTTTGTACGTGTAGGACATAAGAATTTCTTCCATGCATTCTGCGGCTTAAGTGAACTTGATGGAACATACGCATGCAATGAGCTTTCCTAAGGGAGCATTGGAAAACTTCGTGTGGTAACGAAAGTTCTTCGTAAAATGGAAGGTTTAAAATTGATTTGTTTCACTGTGTCCGTAATCAGTGGTTTTACCTTTCCAGTACTTGAAGCTTAGCTGCTTTTTGGCAGCAGAAGTCAGAAATTTGTTTATACTCTATCTACGTTCTGAGCTGGAAGTTAAACAAGCTTCCGGATGCTGGTAATTCTGACATCATGATTTCAACAGCTATTCATCGAATCTCCACCTCTCATCGATCGATAAATAAGTAAAAAGAGGGCACATTCTCAACGATGATAAAAGTGATAAAATCCTCACCAAAAATTGAGGCCTTGTACTCTATTGTCATACAGTCGTTCTCTGTTTTTCAAAGAAAGTACAATCGTACGCAGGGTTTTATTCATAAACCATTCAAGTGTTGGAAACGAGCTTATGCACGAGAGATGTTAGAAGCAGTCTTTACACAATGTACTTCTCGGTCACATTTTGCTGCATTTTCCTGGGTGCATAATGAACTGGCATCCCGAGATGACGATAAGAGTGTTTGTCTACTCCTGTAGGAACTGAGTCCAGAATAACACTTCCGCCGTATTCTACCCGCGAACCGTCAGTTCAGTGGAGAGGATCCAGAATTTGATGAAAATCTGAGGGAAATTATTAGCCATGTTTAATCCACACCTCCAGCTCCACCAGTTGGTCACCTGAGATACAGGGACTTTAAAGCTTGGTCTCTTTACAGAAGGCCAAATATGGTGTTTGGCTTTCGTTTGCAACATCCAATCAACCGGCTTTGCTGACCTACGTAACAGCTCCCGTGCTAAGTTCCCAACCATCTACTCGCGATCCGCATGCCATATTATTGTGCTCCGGAAATTGACGAAAAGCGTCCTCGAATCGTCAGCCTCTTTTCGCTGAGTATTGAGCGGGACAAACTGCCGACCTCGAGGGAAGAACAGAATTATTGAGAAGCGCAGAGTACACTACGGTTCACGTAATGCATGACGAAGAACTGTCCGCGGGCTGAAGAATTACTGAAATGGATCTCGCGTCAACCATTCGGTCAGTTTTATGACCGCCGTGCCTGTCTACGTGAAGCACTTACAGTAACATTACGTCCGTAAGTATAGGCTTTTCTAGTTCGTTGTTTTACAGTTGCTTTTATTCACGTCCTCAAACGGATGTCAAATGTTTGAGTTATTCTAAACCAGAAGATACGGTAAAGCTAAATGAACACCTCTTTCGTATACTTGAAACGACTTAACTCCCACTGTTCCATATCCAGTCTGCAGTCAGTGTGTTGGATTTCTTGAAACTCGTTCAATACGCTTGTCATCTTAGGTTAGGTATGATGTGAAAAGTTGAATTTGTTGAAGTATGTTTAGTTTATTTGTAGAAAACTGATCTTAAATTTGCCTTTGGTTGTCCCCGTATGTTCAGTAAACAATTAAGATGAATTTTATACCATACCTGTCTGTTTCCTCCCTTTTTAACTATCAGTGATTATTTATCGAAACCTTTTTCTTTGGTATTGTGTGAGACCCTCTCACCTTCTTGTGTATCCGACTGCTTTAATGAGCTCATTTCCCGTTGACCAGTGGCGATTTTCGGTTGCATCATTTCGAGCGTTCTTCTGCTGAATAATTCACATTCACGGTGAGACAGCATTACTGTTAAAATATTGTAAACAGTACGGTATAAATTCAAATCTGAATAAGCGTTACTAGTAATTGTCGATTACGCGTTACTGAATGAATTTTCCTAAGTCGCCAGGAGTGATTTACCACAGCACACCCAGTAAAGAAGAGGAATACGTAATGAGCAACATGTTTTTCTACAAAAAAGAGTTTCCGTCGAACATATTTACATATATCACATCTCAGTGGTTGCACGCAACTAGACAAAAATGCACAAGACAATATTGTTGAACGTACCAGTCCTCAATGAAATTGCGACCAACTGAGTAATATGTGCACAGTAATCGAAATTCGGGGGAATCCGTTGGATCTATAAGGTATACTGTTGGCACCTATGAGATTCTTGCAATAACCAAACTGGATACCTAGACAACATTATCCCCAAGGGAGCATAGTGTTATGAAATAACCATCCCACGGTTGTCCATGGCTATTCAATCTAACCATGTACTATTTGGATCAGAAGGGATTCAGGAGAACGCCAAACAACAAGTACTGTGTTGGACCACCATGTTCTTCTATAAAATACCCATTTCTCAACTAGCAGTCCGCACATCCTGGTTATGTGATCATTAACTGTTCGTCACTCCTTATTTGCAGAAGGAATTGTCCTCCTCGTCCAACAACTTGGAGGAGGGAACCCGAAATATATCTGAATTAACTAAGCGCCAGTTTGCTGAAGTGATCGATAGGTGGCTATCAGAAACGTTCAAAGTTCAGAAGAAAACAATTTTTGCAACGCTGAGCGAAATTATTTGGACATACAGATATTGTTTTCACGGAAACCAGTGGTTGTCATAACACAATTCGTTATCACACTGTTATCTGGTTTGCCATATCCATCGTCCTAAATTTGACTGTCCTTTCTGAGCGTTGAATGTAGATCAGAATGCATAAAGTATTCTTACATAATGGTCTATTTGTTCAGCACTGTACTGCTAAACAGCGAGCAAGAAACATATTTGAATATGTGATACACAACTTGCCATTCAACCAAGAAACCCACATGATCACACTGGTGATCCAAACAGGTTATAGAGCGACGACATGCAAAGTTGCTATAAGATTTATTGCAATCAATCCTTTAACTCATCTGACTAAAGCGTGTTCTCCACTTTCTGATTGTTTCTACGTTTTGAGTGGTTCCCCTCGGATGTGGCGAACAGTTTGTTTCCGGCCATTCATCTTCGTGTCGATTACATCATAGTTTAAATAACCGTGGTTGATAAGTCAGAAAAACAAAAGTAGTATGAGTAAGTCAGTTTCATTCGGCCAATGAATGTGTAAAAAGGCATGTTTTTTCCTATGCATGCTCTCGGGTTGCGATGTATCACTTGTAGAAGCCGTTGTCTAACAATGTAGTATAATCGTTCCAATGTGGATTTGCCCCAAGACACACTCAGGCAGCTGATGTCTACTTGCGCGCAAAAATTACAGTTTCAGACTGATAGAAAACGACGCTGTCAGTAAAGTGGGGTTATGATGGAGCCACTATTAGGCCCATTATTAGCAGAAATTTTCGTGGCAATGTAAGAAAGAATTCTGTTTCGTAAGATTATCGAACACCACATTTTCTACAGGAGGTAACTAAACGGTGTTAGCCGTGTAGCTGACAAAACCTTGGGTCAAGATAGCCTGCTCGTTCTAGTGAACACTATGCATTCTAGCCTCAACTGTGTACTTAAGGGTGAAAAAGATTGTCAGGATGTCATGCTGAATCATCGTGCAGACGGCTCAGTTCATAGAACTGTTTACAGGAAGATGATTTCAAACGATTAGTATACCGATTTTTTAGTTATGCAAGTCCAGGGTAGAAACGAAACTTCGTTCATAGTTCCACACACACACACAGCTATAAAGATATGTGCCAGTGATACGGTTAAAGCATAACTAATATTTTTACTGCGGTATTTGCGGGCAGCGTCTACCTTGTAAAATTTATCGATAGATTTATGGAAGAGACAGCGCCGAAAGAAGCTGGTTGACACAACCTCAGACTGCTAAAGCTATGCGCTGGTTGAAATGGTGACTCGTGGAGTAAATAACGCAATTCAAAAGACCTACAGCGCATCACAGCCACGAATCTCGTTCATATTCGATCCTACAGTGTACACATAATCCAAAGATACATTGCCTAAACTCCTTCGTGTGTTCCGGTGAAGTGAGTTACGTCGGTCGCACAACCAAGCTTTTTTCTCGGAGGACACGTAACATCACTCCACACGGCCGACTAAAGGCAAGATGAATTCCATTGTGAGTGCAATTCTGGCGTTATATTGACTCAGGATACCAGGTCTCACTGGCAATGTCCCTCCAGCTCATTTCCCGCCTGTCCAGATGTTAATCCACATAAGCCAAAGCTCATATCTTGCCTATCGCGGAAGCGATCGGAATTCGGTTGCGTAACCTATAATTGTGCGCTCGGAAGACTAAATCCGATCCCTACAAGTACCATGGCCTGCGTTACTCACTTGACAAATTCTAAAGCCACCGTGATCACTTAACTACTCTCCGACTAAAAACCAATCGAATTGAGTGTGACAAATCGCCTTTGACTTTGCTTGTTATGTATGTTCAATGAAAACAGACTAAAAACAGACTGTCCGCCAAGCTACTTTTTATCCCTTATTCCAGTAGTGGCATCACTGATCTGACACGTCACGTTAGACATACATTCCCGTTAAAAGTTTCACTGTGAGTTAATGAACTGTGTCCGTCCTCACCAAGGAGCTGATGAAAGCATGGATGGTTTGGTCACTTTCTTGCCTCGGTTGATCGAGATACTGAATTTCTCTTTTTCACTTTCTGTCAACCAATCAACCACGTGGCTTAAACTTGGTCAGAAACAAAATAACTAACTGGCACGGCATTATGGCACAAAGTATTTATTATTGGTAACCCCGTATATGTAATGCTTCACTTCTCGACTGATCGTCCCTTCTGAACCTGGCCTTTCCTAGTTTCTTCAACAATTACTTCATATTTAGCGGAACAGTTTTGCTACCCGTGAGTAGTATGGTTCAACCACCCAACTGGCGTATTCCACCACACCGTCCTCCTGCTTCAGTACCGCTCCAATTCCTACATCACTCGCATCCGTTGAGACAATGAAGCTCTGTCCAGTCACTGGCAATTTCAGAGTCAGCTGTCCTTCTTTCATCAAGCGTTGGATCTCGACGAACGCTTGGTTGGCTTTCTGTGACCAATGAAATTGGCAATCCTTCCTCAGAATTTCGTATAACGGACTCGCGAGGTCATGGAAGTTTTTGATGAAGCGGCTGTAGAACCCGACGCGACCGAGAAACTGTCTCAGCGTCCTCTTTGATGTTGGCACCGGAATAGCCTCGATTGTCAGCAGTTTCTCGGGCAGTGGCTGGACCTCCCCCTGACCGACCTTGTGACCGAGCAGTATTACCGTTTGTTTCGCCAGTTGAGACTTTGAACTATTGATCCGGAGGCCGGCTGTCTCAATCTTCTGTAGCACTGCTGAAACGTGTACTGCATGTTCTGTCTCATTTGTGCTGTAAATGACGATATCGTCTCCATAGACAACAGTGTTGCTCACTCCGTCCAACACCTTCAGCATCAGTCGTCTGAACGTGAACGGGGCGCCTGAGAGTCCGAACGGCATCCGCTTGAAGCGGTATTGCTTTTCACCCACTGTGAATGCTGTCTTATCTCGGTCCGATTGTTTGATTGGGACCTGCCAATATCCGGACCGTAAGTCCAACACTGTAAACACCCTGGCGTTCTGCAGCTTGTCAAAAATCTCCGCCACCGACGGGACTGCTACCACTTTATTGATCGTTATCTCGTTCAGCCGCCTGAAATCGACACAGAATCGAAATTTACCGTTAGGCTTCTTTACCAACAAGACAGGAGAGTTGAACGGGCTATCGGCCTCCTCGATGATTTCTTCCTTCAGCATGTCCTTCACTTGTCGTTCAACTTCCGGCTGCAAATGCACTGGAATTCTTCGGGGTCCGAATGGCCGAAATCGCTTTGATTCGATGGGGATTTCATGTTCAACCCAGTCACAATAGCCATACGGGTCCTGATCCGTAGTGAACAATCCCTGAAACTTGCGTATCACTTTGTTCAGCAACTGATTGTCACAAGTTGGCATTGCTCTGGGTACGTTCACTTCAATTTGTCCAAGCTGGGTTTTGCGCTTTCCCACCAGTGGAACCACCCCATACTTCGTTACCAGTTTATCATGCTTCAAATCAATCACGGCTTCAACGCGGTCAAGAAAATCCGCCCCCAAGATAGTCTGACGTGCGTCGGGGGCAATGACGAACGGTTGGTTGACTACCTGACCATCGATTCGAACACCATATTCTGCCAGGCCATCAACTTTGAGGGCAAACCCACCGACCGTTCGGACAACCATCGCACACGGCCGCACAGTCTTTCCCGGCCTCGGCCCAATCAACGAAATCGCGGCCCCAGTGTCAATCAAACAGTACTCCAATTTACCATCGACTTCTAACCTAGCCTGAACCGCTGTCTTATCAACCGCCCCTATCACCGGATCCCCATTCCCAAACAAAAAACAATCGACAAATCGTTTATTAGCGTACGACCTTTTCTTGCCGAGTGGGCAAAACCTTCGCCAGTGTCCACGTCTTCCACATCCGTAACAAACGTCGCGACGGCTCTCCTCCTTTTTCACTTTCAAAGCCGCCACTTCCTCAGTCAACTTTTCCACCGCGCTTCGAAGGTCATTCAGTTCACTCGGTCCGTTTGCCTCCACCTCGTTGACTGTCGCAGCATTTTCTGCTAGCAATTGTCGAGCTGCATCGGCCAACTGTTCCAGCGTCATGGGCTGTGCGATGAGAACGACTCTGAGCTGATCTCGGACTGTTGGTGGCACTCCGTCTAAGAACTGTGCCTTCAGCAGGCGTTGTTCTGAGTCCTGGTCCAAATGTGGCAGGGCTCTTGACAACGCTGCCCGCAGGGTCATGGCGTAGACCAGAGCGTCGCCTGCTGGTCTAAGCCGGGCGCCCTTGAACCGCCTCATTGTCTCCTGGCAGTCGGCGTGGGTGTCGAACGCGGCGATCAGCACCTCCTTCGCGGCGGCCCACTCCAGCTTCGCAGGGTCCCTTCGCGTCGCCCTGCCCTTGAGCAGCAACCGCAGGGCCGCCAGCTTCGCCCGGTCCGCCTTCACTCCGACTGCCTCCGCCACGTCCTCGAAATTCTCCAGGAAACTCCCAACATCCCCATCCCCAGACGGCTGTGGCCACGGGATCTTCATCCTCGTATCCTGGTCACAGCACCAATTGTTGTGAATCCAGATGGCGGACGACACAAAGGTTGTTTTATTGGAGAAACCAGTACACTACTTAAGCCTCTCAACGGGACTAAGAACAAAAACACTCATTTACTCACCGCACTCTTCTGAGGATGCTCCAGTCGCTTTGGACACCACGTCTCAGTTCCGTCATGTGGCGACAGTCATTAAATGTCATTCTGCCTTCCAACGATCCTTCCTATATGTCTCCCGTATTTATCTCGCGATCATTTCGATCCACGCGGCTACTGAATAGTGGTGTGAGTAGTATAGTGCGACCGTCTATCCTCACCACACGATCACTCGTGACCGAGGTTATTGACAAATCTTTACTCACCCTTTTTGGTGATTTTGGTGGTAACATTTCTCCACATCAGATCTACGCACTTTGAAATTTCTACCATGACTATACTGAGATGTCCGTGGGACGTGGGTCACTACTCACTTTTGACAAAGCTGGATACGTTCATGATTGATGAAGTTTGATGGTTTCATGGTGTTGTATTGTTGTAGCCCCTAAGTCCCGAAAAGCGGTCTGTGAGGTTGCTGGTGTATTTTGACAACTAGATTAGTGCCCCAGCAGCATTCATGTCCATGCTTCGGTGCAAACTGGAGCAACAACAATCATTGATCTTCTTGACTAAGCAATCGTATGGTCGCTCGAGCAAGTCGGTAGGAAACAGCATGCGCAGATGTGGTAGGGCGAGTGGTCGGTCAATGTCCGGCTGAATATCGTACATATCCACGTACGCGTGCACATAGATTGGCCCGGATGGCCATTGCGCACATTGGATCCGAGGTCATAACAGGTAGATAGTTCCGGTAAAAGAAAATGGCCATGATTTTAGTCAAGAGTAACCCTTCGGTATACCGCACACAAATCGAAGGACCTTTCTCATTTTAATTTGTAAAACTTTAAGGATCATCTTTTGTTACCGCTGTTATCTGGAAAATGGCTTTTCAGGAAACAGCGGACCATATGCTATGACTGTTGAACTCGTCTGACAATCTTCCGTATATTCAAATATGTTTGCCTGAATATCAAAATAGTACTGTTTCCATACCCCCTGAATGTTACATGGCATGATGGACTTAGGAATAACCTAGTTTGTTGAATGCTTCCATTTAAAACCAAGGTAGCTGTTTATTTATTCCTGGATTATCAATCTACGCAGAAAGTGCACAAATGCCAGTGAGTGCAGAATTCTCAGCTAAAGTACGTTCACATCGTGAAGTGGCTTTTGTAACGCATATCTGAGTCATGTGTCGTGTGTATTTGTCTGGTCTGATAAATTCAATATGTACTTACTCAGTGGTTTAGTAGTTTTACTGTATTTGTGTCTGAAGTATTTCTGCAGAATATTTCGCGGTTTTCGGTTTTCTAGTAACTTGAACGTCACTCGCGGCTGACCACAGCTATCACATTCTTCTGGACCTTTAGGCCAGCCCTTTTCGAAAAAACCGCTACACCTGAATTTCCACGTTGTTTTAGCTCGCAACTAGTGCACATCTTTGCCAGGGTGAAGATTTGAAATCTAGTCGCGTTTTCACGAGGCAAGCTTGTTGATCGCCGGACGGTAGACCTCACATATGCGGACGTTAAACGACATTTGTTTGTGAGCAAAGCTCAGAGTGCCCGATCTTCTGGAGAGGATACACGGTAACTGTCCTGTCAATCCTGATCGATGACCTCAAGACTAGGGCCTTTTTCGCGTGATGGAAGTTTACTTTTTGGGGGGAATTTGAAGCAATTCTTAGCTTTTTAAAGCAAAATCGATGTGGTGCGGGAAATACATCATTTTCACACAACTGTTTCATTGTAACTATGCTTTTCTGCCAGAGAAGGAGTGTTTGGCAATCGTATGGGCCTTGGAAAAATGGAGGCCGTACTTGCTCGGCCGACGTTTCCACGTGGAGACTGACCACAAACCGCTGGAGTGGATTAAATCGGCGAAGGACCCTCGAGGAAGGCTGGCTTGTTAGACCTAACGACTACAGGAGTACGACTTCACAATTCTCCATTTGTCCGGAAAAGAGAACTGTGTGCCCGATTTGCTTTCCCGAACGCAACACCTCGATGAGGTCCACAAGGACGTGACCGGAGTTAACAGTATCGAACTGGAGAGTGACCCCGGAAAGCTACAAGCAGCACAGAAGATGGCTACGACGATCCGGACGGTGATTGACCAACTCTTGTCGGGAGGACAACCGCCAGAGGACGAGCTGAATCAGGAATTGAAAGCTTTCAGAATGCACTGGTCCGATTTGCGGCTGAATTGTGCCGGAATTTTGATGCGCCAATTGCGAGAGGGAATAAACGTCCCGGTCATACCGGCGGAATTGAGGGCGACAATTGTGAAAGAATGTCATCAGCTGGCTCATAC
>QNGE01002409.1:54617-115676 GCA_008508345.1 Paragonimus westermani
AACCGGTTAGAAGTGCACACGACGTGTGAACGGAAACCGGGGGGTGCTGCGGGTTGGAATTGCGACTTATAAACGAGAGAGCGCGCGTTGCATGTGACTAGCGATTTGGACAATAAAGATGGTGCTTTATTGGACGCCTTCTCGCTACACTAGGAAGTTCCTGACAAATTGGAGGGGACCGTATGTAGTAGTTGAACGTCGTGGCCCAGTGTATCTGACAAAGAATGAGATAAATCAACATCAAGTGCACGGAAGCCAACTTGTAAATGGTACGACACTCCGATCAGAAGAGAATGCACACCAGGTGTGTCAACAGCACCGAGGCCGGCAGGCAGATCATTGAGGGAACGAAGAGAACCTGAACGCCTTTTGTTACGACTGGAACAATTTTTGCGGGGGTGAGTGTAGTGAGGATAGACGGTCGCACTATACTACTCACACCACTATTCAGTAGCCGCGTGGATCGAAATGATCGCGAGATAAATACGGGAGACATATAGGAAGGATCGTTGGAAGGCAGAATGACATTTAATGACTGTCGCCACATGACGGAACTGAGACGTGGTGTCCAAAGCGACTGGAGCATCCTCAGAAGAGTGCGGTGAGTAAATGAGTGTTTTTGTTCTTAGTCCCGTTGAGAGGCTTAAGTAGTGTACTGGTTTCTCCAATAAAACAACCTTTGTGTCGTCCGCCATCTGGATTCACAACAACTGCTAATGGATTCAGGTGTAAACCAAACGACTTATAAACGAGTTAGCTATTCTGAATGACGAGGAAAACGTTAGTTTCTTTATCATCTCCTTGGGTCACCATATGCATCAAGTGACATGCTTACGGAATTCTAATCTTCCGATGCTACTGCACTGACCTTGTTAGAATGCAGCCAACGTGACTAGACAACGAAGCCTCTTAAACGTTATCATTCACAAACTATGAAGGGTGTAATTAATACTAACATACGCGACCAAGGAACAGAAACCACAGACGAACAACAAGCGCCAGGTAGTACTTTCTCAATCAGAATACCATTGCAACGAAATCCGTACAATATTAATGTGAAGGAGTGCGATCAAACTAGTTAAAAACCTTAACTTTTTTCATTTGTTCTGTCGAAAGATCTTGTTAGTATACTGACAAAATCCACGAGCAATAGGCTTGTAAACCTTAAACCGTAAAACCAACACAATGAGACCGTAGCATCAGTTCACAGTATGACACGCGTACTGTACAAATAATCGGGAACAACTTGCGCCATGGAAACAAGCATGATAACAACTTTGTAAGGAAAAAGGAAGCAAACAGTCATGATCACAAAAGATGCAGTAGACAATAATATTAATGTATATAGACAAACAGAAAACACGGAATGGCTGTTGCAATACAGTAGGCAAAATCATGTCTCTATTCAACGAAACGCAAGCGTTCATTACAGCTATGAGAAAAAAGCGTGCTAATACATGATGCAACAAAGATAACTCGTAAATATACGTATTTGAGTAGTCACGACAGATTTTCTCATCTAAAACATGATGCTCGACACAAAGTATTGCATTGAGCGAATCTTCTACCACGGTATGTTGTATGTTGGTGTATGGGCATGGTTAGTCTAATCTGTGTGTTGCTGGAGCTGATTAGTAAGTTATAAATGTAGTGATTTCCTGAATGCCACTGCCATCCAAACCACA
This sequence comes from Paragonimus westermani, assembly GCA_008508345.1. NCBI lineage: Eukaryota > Metazoa > Platyhelminthes > Trematoda > Plagiorchiida > Troglotrematidae > Paragonimus > Paragonimus westermani. Next base: position 56,303 of record QNGE01002409.1, read on the forward strand.
TAATACGAGAAGATCCTAGTTACTAATCACGGTCAATGACTTACAGAACCAACTGAAATACTATGTGTTGTACACGTGTGATGAGTTCCCACTGGACTCGGCTCTCTAATCAAAGGACGATTTGTATTCTCGGATAATTAGTCTACGATAATGGGCAATCTAACTTACACACATAACGCGGATTTACTTAATACTAGCTACATCCAACCAGGTTTCCAAATTCCCGCTGACACTATTATTTTCGGCCCAGTCTCATCTAGTCTGAAATGCGTGACCCGAGCACGAATCGATATCTAGTCCTCTAGTCATTTCCAGAAACTCAGCTGTTACAATACCACTGTCCGAACAGGGAAATAAAATGCAGGTAAATTCTGAAAAATGTCAGTAATGAGTTAACTGCTTACTACCTAAACAAACCGATAGATACAAATGCTGCAGAATGTTCTGAGTGAGCCCCATTTAAGACAAGTTGACTTCCGAACACTCATAAGTGATTAGAAACATCGTTCTGCTAATTCGAGGAACGTTATGATGTTAAATCGACAATGAAGTCTTGCGCGTTGTGTTTTTAGCTAAAATTTGCATGCCGGCCACTGTTTCTTCTCACGCGCGACCTAATCAGTACTCACAAATTATCGTGATTAAGAGCTTAGCTGTTTTACCTCGGACAATCCTGGTGCGGTACCCTTTAAGTAGTGAACAACATTGTCTCTTCACGCTCTCGGTCCCGAAGAGTTCTAACACATGAGAAACTCGGGTCTAATACTCTTTTTCGAGGTAGACACTTTAAAAAGTTTCACCCAGTGGGGCGATTGCGTGAGTAGTCTTCGCTTGTTATGCCAGCGAAACTGTAAAACATATATGTAGGAATCACTTTATTCTAAATATGTAGCTGATATCAGTATTAACATGAGCAGCAGCATTAGTGATCAATTAACAGGTGTAAGTTCTCCCGTCAAAATAGTCTTGAAATGGCTAGGATTGCAGTGACTCCTCTTTAGACAGAGTACACATGGGCCGAGGAATTTTCTCCTTTCTTGCTAGGGAATTCGTCCCCAAGGAGAAAACTACCATCCCGCATATAATGCGACATAGAAATTCTGCATATGTGATCCACTCAGTTGAGAAATCTAACTGATTACGGCATTTTTTTATTCGTTCGTTTGTTGAACTTGGTTGTCTAGAAAGAACTGCATGCTTTACCGCAGCATACAGTTAAGTCGAGTAAACCGGGTGTTCTGTCTGGAATTCAACACAATTGATCCCATCGTTGGGTTGATCAGGAGTGGCACTACCTGTCCTAAATTATCTTCTGGAAGATTGCAACGTTAACCTCGTTATCACTGCACGACTGAAGGATGTTAGCTTTTCTAGCGGATAGTTTACTTCAGTAATATCAAAACAGTTCACTGGCTTTTTGCTGATATCCATTCCTGTTAGTTTCCACAACACAAGTCCATATAGACCATAAACGTTCCATGTTGGAGTGACACATACAGATTTTACCAGTTCGTATAGTGTAGCCGAGAATGTTCTTCAAAGAAGACCTCACGACCGTGCCGACAGTAGTTGGCCCGAGTTAAGTCAACCTGTTCTGCGCTGTAATCGTTGCTAGGATCGCCCCTCGACCGATTTACTTACCTAGGTTGATGAACAGATCTCGTCCCAATTGTGTATCCTGGTTCGTCATTGTTACTCAACTGTGTGGTCATATACTGCACGGTTAGGCACGCTTGACAATGGCTGTATCGCCAAACCAATTCGAAGAAGTAACAGAGCTTGTGATTTGACAATATGAACATACAAACACAATGAACAATGCACGATGGAGCAGACACGCACTTGGAATACCGGATGTGTGGAATTAATAGCGCTTGCTCTGCTTTTTGATTGCGTTGGTTATCGATCCTCAAATTAAGGCTTTCCTGAACGCACTCTTGTCACCCGATGTTGTTTGTGAGCAGACGGCACATATGTGTGTTTATATGATTCATCATGAAGGATATTCCCTTAGACCATGTAAGTGGCAGTCGATTTTCTGGAGGACAGAGATACATCTTCCTCACGTTCGTGTTAGGTCTCCAAGTTGAAATATAATAGGTTCACATTGTAAACTAAACCCTTCATCTATAAACTGGTTTTATTGATCTGTCATAGATGATAAGAAGTTGGCACAATCAACACTTTCTTTAACAATTCCAATGAAAAGCTTAACACTAACAACGCGATGATAATCGAAACGCTGCTGCTGGCTGTTCGCTGTAACCAATGGTGGGATCGGAACCAGCCCAAACCTTTGGCAACACTTCATGGTCGCGATGCATACCCCCATGCAGACAAAACTGAATCGTTTGAACAGTTTACTGTAGTCTGCAAGTCTTCTGTAGAAAAGCTGCGTAAGTGGATGTGGTTGAATGTCCAAAATTCGTCCACCTATCACTTGACCGAAATTCTCAAGATTAACGAATATTTCTCGCAAACTTATAGAGAAGGGAGAACGTTCAAAATCAGTCGAGGTGAACAGCGTCTGAAATTAGCTACGCTTAGCCTCATAAGACTGACCTTTACCGTGTGTATCTATAGGGTGCTCTAAGATAACACTTCTATTACCTAATGCGGGTATTCCAAACTTTGTTGAGAACAAGGAGGACGAGTGGTATAAGAGTAGATTTGTTTAGTCATCGTAACGAGACAGACTGCGTTTCGTTCAAACCAACAGCAGACTCGTTTGCATAATAATACGTGTAACCTATATATATATATATATATATATATATATATATATACGAACGAACTGTGCGAAGATCTTGCCTATAGGAACGTTGTTCGCGTGAAACACTAGTTCTCTTATGAGTACTCTTCTACACTTCCTGTTTCGCACATACTCATTAAAACAATTACTTCAGTCCAACCTCTGGTGACCGGTTCAGCCATGCAACCCTCCAAGTCGAAATATGTCACAGCTGCAGCAAGAGTCTTTCAGATTCTTCGTTCTATCCAGGACTTCTGTGCACTAACGACTATGCTGGCATATCTTATACGTATATTATCATGATTTTGAAACTGGCCCTTTGCATAGATGGCTTCCTAGAATCTAGTAGTAATACTTCTGATTCTCAGTGAAATGCTCTATGAAGCCTTCCGTACACTTTGAGATTTAGGTCCCACCAGTCAGTATGCTTGAAATTTAACCTGGATTCAGACAAATGTGTATCGACCAGTTTCCCTGGATATCGACAGCCTCTTATGGAGGTTTAACGCTTTGGCNCTTGTGAGCAATGATCAGGTTGCCCGATCGTCTCGAGAGGAGACACAGTTACTGCCTGTTAACTCCAATCGATAACCCCGCGATTACGACTTCCAAGACAGGTCGAGATCACTGAACACATTAAACCCACAGGGCGATATTTTGGATTACTGATGAGTAGTCGGGGATTTCGTTAACTCCCATCAGTCGCACACATAAAACATGCAGGTTATATGCGACAGACAATTAGAGGTGGACATGTTATGGACACGCATGCATTCCCACCAAGTGTTATGTCATCAACACCACGGCAACCCGATAGGTTGCTTCAACCCCTCTTGTGCACACAGAGCCGGCTGGTGAGTTCTCATCAACGTAGCTTCGCTAAAGACCAATAACTTGGGTTCTGATTGCGTAACAGTATTTTGAATGAGCTAAGTGGATCTACTTATCGTTACCATTCAAGGGCGAGGTAGCGGCGGAGTTGACATCACGTCAGATCACTAATGTTATCAGCACGACTTATTGTGCAAATAGTTCTGTTGTCAAGTTTCACTCAAAACAGGCGGTTTCACTGAATTTGAAAGATCACGTGCTAAGTAATGTTGACTCTTTCTTAAGCTATTCATTTGGCTGCTCCTGTAGTTAAGCATGCTGGGCGTCTGTCTGAAATAATCAGTGAACACTGCCATGCTTGGCTTCACGCTGGGCAACATGACACATCAGTTCATCCATCCTGGTCCACTTGATCGATTGTGATCAACACACAGACAAGAAGAGAACATTTCGTACCGTCTATCGGGTCCCGGCCACCTAGCCACGAAAGGTCAAATGCCACATCCTCTGGATAGCCGAGGCGGTCGCAATCGGACTACGTTAGCCATGTTTGTGTGTGCATGTACAATTCGTTCAAACCCTGCAGCTTCCTTGGCCTAGCACGGCCGCCCAAATTGTGAAATAATTCTCTACCGTCCCACAGTCCCAATCCGACCTCGCTTGTGCTCTCACCCACAGCGAAACGGTGTTAATCATTTATCCAATCATTGTCTCTTAATTAATCTTTGATCAGTAACATTCTAACCCGTCCCATTATTCTATGTAATTGTGCCAACCAAGGGGGAGAATTTATCGAAGACAGTTTGTTCACTGAAACTTTGTTTTTCATAACGAGTTTTACCGGAGCTTATGAATTAACGTGTGCATTACTAGGCTGCATGAGAAGCTTCATTTTGTTGGATTAGACACTGAGAATTGGATTGGGTGTTAGCTGGGCACGTAATTTAACAAGATAAATGTATATTTTTAGCGGCTATTGCAGGAATCTTCTTGTGATGGTATCCACCAGTGTATCATCTTTAAACGATAAACTGATGCTTGCGCATTCTGTTCTGTCAGCTGCGGTTGGCCTGTTTTATCCCCCATTTTGTATCTCTCTGTCTACCGCCCTTTCTTGGAAACCACCTTACAGTGTTTTACGTACGAATGCCAAATTGTCAGTCGTACACATTCTTGCGGATCCGCACGTCAGACAGTTACTTTAGTCGCTGTTCAATGTACGGGATATTAATCTGAAGCTTCAAGGGAGACTTGCTGTTAGATTTGAGAAAACGATTATATCCTTTTCGATATGCAACTGAAGTTGATTGAGGTTTCTAAGACTTATTCCCAACATTCCGAATTCAATGTCTCAAATAAATTTGAGCTAGCATGGCATCAGAACGTCAACTTCAGAGTTGAAACGTGAGCATTTAGTGAAAGAGTAAAATACGCAATCTCCAAGAACCACATTGGAAATTGTAGGATTGATGAACAAGGGATCCTGGAATATGAGCCTAAAAACGAGATATCGTGGATGATGACGAAATTAGGCATCTTTAAAGTGTCTTGAAGAAAAAACGTTGAATTCATCCACGAGATGCTACAGAGTTTATTGTGTGTCCAAGGGTTTGCGGTAAGAATTGTCGTGTGTAACATTACGAGACAATCACACTGAATTTCTACCAGTGCTGAAACTGAAACTCGATTGTCTGACAAAGAACTATGTGCACTGTTGAACTCGACTACTGTCAATAAGTTAATTAGCAAAATCAGAGCTTGCAAGTACATAGTGGCCAGAATTTGAATCTTCGCACTAGCTCCGAAGAATTTATCGAAGACAGTTTGTTCACTGAAACTTTGTTTTTCACAAATGGATCAAATTAGTGACCTGTGATCATGAGATTTTTAGCAATTGATGTTACGAGATTTTGAGCAACGGGTTCACCGTTTTGAGCTTGTTGTATCGTCAGTTGTTTCATCCATTTCGGGGCGTGCTCCGCTACTCGCTGAAATAGTCGTCGATTTGTTCTGCCTATATAAACGTCACTGCAAGTGAACTGGTAGATGACAGGAAAGACAGAATGGATGGGCAAATTGCGTTCGGGATTTTGGAGAATGGGTACTTTGGTGGTTTGAACTAAGCGAAATTGAGCAGCCGCATTTGTACGGATAGGGAAGACTTCAATTTATGCCTGGTCTTATTGGCCAAATGATCTCATTCAAATTGCAGAAATGGAAATATATCTTTCTTCTGGGCTGTTCGAAGTGGGACATTGCATTGCATTGTCCATCTTGCTGTGAGTCGCCAAGAATTTTTCAGGATATCCGTTTGCTAGTAACGTTTTGCCTAGCTTATCTTGTTTCGCCCGCGACTTATCAGGGACGGAAATCCGCCTGGTCCTATGAAATAGGGTCTTGACTGAACCACGCTTGAATGCTATTGGGGCAAAGCTGGAGGACTGAAGATATTTCACGCTGCATGTTGTTTTACGATGGACTGATTACTGTACTGTCTCATCCTCAAGCCTGGTGACGAATATATTCAAGAAAGATAGGCTATCGTTTGAGTGCTTATCGCGAAACAAAGTTGGGTTGGGGTAGATAGAGTTAAGAAGGTTAGAAAAACGAATCAAAATGATCAACTTTGGTAAAAATCAAAATGTAATCAACATACCGTTGGTGCAATCCGGCTTTGACATCATTATCCGGGACTTGTCGTTTGATCATTCCTAACAAGATATCAGCCAGTGTTGGACGTAACGGACTATCCGTACCCAACCGTCTGTTTGTCTAAAATGGAGTCTCCCGAAAGTAGACGTAATGTTTTCTGTACACATCAAGCTGAGATCCTTGAGATATTTAGGTGGATACTGATAGCACAGTTCTGGACAGAAAGGAAACCACATGAAAATTCACTTGACTCAATGAAGGGAACATTTGTGAAAAGGGAATCAACGTCAATGGAATACATGGTTTGAGAACTCACCGACACGCTTTCCAATGCCTCTGCTAGTTCAAAGAAGTCTTTTAGACAATGGGAAGGCAACAGTTTGCAGACGAGATCCGAAGTATCAACTAGCCAACGAGTAGCTTTGTTGTGTGTTGAATTGTTACGTTGTGCCGCAAAAGACGCTTGACCTGTGAATTTGTTTATTGCACAAACTCCCGTACAGGTCATGTCAAAAAATCAATCACAAATTCGTACACTCATTTGCACGGCAGACATGCACTCGCATACATTGGATGACAGTACGTTGTTGTTCGTCTTGTTGGAAGTTTTCACACGGCACGTATACACTATTCCGATAGTCTCTTCTTGTCTGTCGTCTTCCTGGCGTTCAGGGCTTTCGTTCCTGAATGTCGCCTGTCTTTAGCAGTATACTACTCACAACGAAACCGCCTGTTATACAACACTTATGAAAAGCTGGTCTCGAGGGTGCTCCATTCGTGTGTATTGTTGGTGCACTCCGCATTGTTGGTGTTGCCGGGCCTACCGGCCTTGTGCCTATAGTGATTTTCAGATATATGACCATGCAACAGCAATATCTGAAGTTGACTCGCTACTTCCTTATCCAGCAGTATGTTATTTTCAGCCGTTTTGTCTTCTCTAAAATTTCGTTGTTCTTCCAAGATTGTGTTCATTTTCCCCACATAACCGTTCTTGCTCATGATGACCACACCAGAGCCTTTATCCGACTTTAGAAACACTAAGTGCCGCATTTCTCTCAATTCCTTCATGCCTTGATAATGTTCTTGTTTGAGACTGCATCGTTAACGAATGGGTGCCGATAGGGATTAATTTGGACCATCTGCCAGTTTCTCACTGAACCAACTCGTCTCATCAGAAAACCTAGACAACAGATCCTTTAACTGATCCTACATACATTCAAACTGAACTGGTGTATCTAACTTGCTAACGCCTTTAGGTGGTATTTTCACATTCAGTCCAAAGGAGAGGGCAACTGGTTGCGTCTGCGTAAACTGAGTTGACGAGAGATTGTGTGCATGCTTTAAACCATCACCAGAAAATACGCTAATATTGGCTGATCGTGGGAGACAGCAGTGTACAGAACGAAGAGTTCTGGTCTTGGTGTTGTGAATGGTTTTTCTGGAAAAGTTTTCAAAATTGATATGTCATACTAATGACAACCCACTGAGGATCTCAGCAAAGCGATGGTGGGTTTCTGCAAAGCTGTTTAGTCCTCATGCTCCATCAATGTGCAAACTTGTTAACCTCACCAGGATGACGCCATTTCTTGGTAATTTTTCCCAGACAATAACTTGAAAAACTGCGTTGGAAATGGATAAAGTCAAATACACTGCTCACAAAAATCAGTACTTGTCCGTTCCACTGCTATGTTGCTGGAGCTATATGCACAAAAGTGGGTGAAGCAACCTATAGGGTTGACGTGGTGTTGATGACATAACACTTGGTGGGAATGTATGCGTGGCCACAACCTGTCTACTTCTAACTGCCTGTCGTATATAACCTGCATGTTTTACGTGCGCGACTGATGGGACTAAACGAAATGTTAACATATCGCAAAATAGGATAAGTTGATTTATGAATGCATGATGGGCTAACCATAAGTTTGATTGAACTGTGACAGCAGTGTGAACAATCGACTGCTTGTATCCACTACCCATGTTTCCTGTTTGCTGTGTGAACTAGCGAGAATTTTTGTCCCATTTGTTCGATAAATGACGAAACTTAAACTGCATACGAGGCCAGATTTAAATCTCTGAAGAAGTGAACACCCTGGAGCTGCAAAAAAATGGTCGCGCAAGGAACTACTAAAAATGTTATCCATCTTAGTATAAAATTTGATAACCAATCATTCCGTTACGAATATTGACAAATTAGCGCCACGAAGCAGCAGCGAAATGGGAAAATCGGCCCGATTCCGGGCCAAACGATTAGTGACCTGACAGGGTTTCACCGTTGGAGAAAAGCGCCGAGCTAAACACCACCACATGGATGCATATTCAGAAGACTGAAAGTGTTGGTACACATAGATGTGTCTATCACTACTAACAACTGAGTAATCGAAACTATCGATCGATGGAGGCATGCACTTTTGGACTAGGTGCACATGATTGACTAACCATGAGAAAACGGGTGCTTTACACACATCCGTACATACGGTAAGTTGGGCCGATCTAGTGTTGAACGCGGTTGCAGATAAACACGTGCATTTGAATAATCTACTTCAGCAGGGCTAGTTTTAGGGTGTTGCAGTGGGTGCCGGAACTGGTGCGAAGATTCAAATTCTGGCCACTATGTACTTGCAAGCTCTGATTTTGCTAATTAACTTATTGACAGTAGTCGAGTTCAACAGTGCACATAGTTCTTTGTCAGACAATCGAGTTTCAGTTTCAGCACTGGTAGAAATTCAGTGTGATTGTCTCGTAATGTTACACACGACAATTCTTACCGCAAACCCTTGGACACACAATAAACTCTGTAGCATCTCGTGGATGAATTCAACGTTTTTTCTTCAAGACACTTTAAAGATGCCTAATTTCGTCATCATCCACGATATCTCGTTTTTAGGCTCATATTCCAGGATCCCTTGTTCATCAATCCTACAATTTCCAATGTGGTTCTTGGAGATTGCGTATTTTACTCTTTCACTAAATGCTCACGTTTCAACTCTGAAGTTGACGTTCTGATGCCATGCTAGCTCAAATTTATTTGAGACATTGAATTCGGAATGTTGGGAATAAGTCTTAGAAACCTCAATCAACTTCAGTTGCATATCGAAAAGGATATAATCGTTTTCTCAAATCTAACAGCAAGTCTCCCTTGAAGCTTCAGATTAATATCCCGTACATTGAACAGCGACTAAAGTAACTGTCTGACGTGCGGATCCGCAAGAATGTGTACGACTGACAATTTGGCATTCGTACGTAAAACACTGTAAGGTGGTTTCCAAGAAAGGGCGGTAGACAGAGAGATACAAAATGGGGGATAAAACAGGCCAACCGCAGCTGACAGAACAGAATGCGCAAGCATCAGTTTATCGTTTAAAGATGATACACTGGTGGATACCATCACAAGAAGATTCCTGCAATAGCCGCTAAAAATATACATTTATCTTGTTAAATTACGTGCCCAGCTAACACCCAATCCAATTCTCAGTGTCTAATCCAACAAAATGAAGCTTCTCATGCAGCCTAGTAATGCACACGTTAATTCATAAGCTCCGGTAAAACTCGTTATGAAAAACAAAGTTTCAGTGAACAAACTGTCTTCGATAAATTCTCCCCCTTGGTTGGCACAATTACATAGAATAATGGGACGGGTTAGAATGTTACTGATCAAAGATTAATTAAGAGACAATGATTGGATAAATGATTAACACCGTTTCGCTGTGGGTGAGAGCACAAGCGAGGTCGGATTGGGACTGTGGGACGGTAGAGAATTATTTCACAATTTGGGCGGCCGTGCTAGGCCAAGGAAGCTGCAGGGTTTGAACGAATTGTACATGCACACACAAACATGGCTAACGTAGTCCGATTGCGACCGCCTCGGCTATCCAGAGGATGTGGCATTTGACCTTTCGTGGCTAGGTGGCCGGGACCCGATAGACGGTACGAAATGTTCTCTTCTTGTCTGTGTGTTGATCACAATCGATCAAGTGGACCAGGATGGATGAACTGATGTGTCATGTTGCCCAGCGTGAAGCCAAGCATGGCAGTGTTCACTGATTATTTCAGACAGACGCCCAGCATGCTTAACTACAGGAGCAGCCAAATGAATAGCTTAAGAAAGAGTCAACATTACTTAGCACGTGATCTTTCAAATTCAGTGAAACCGCCTGTTTTGAGTGAAACTTGACAACAGAACTATTTGCACAATAAGTCGTGCTGATAACATTAGTGATCTGACGTGATGTCAACTCCACCGCTGTGTCACCCATGATCAGAAACAAATAGACGTTTTTCTTATCAGCAGTGTCTACTAAGGTTAGCGATACTCTCTCTTGCGTGTTGCTGTTGATCAGCTTTTCTGGACAGGCATTAGTGCCAAAAATCTTTTGAGTTATTTACTTCCTTCTTTATCATGTCATTGGTACAGATCCTCTTTTCATTATTAGTCAGACAACGTACCAGGCCACCTTTGGGAGTGATCAGTACGTAGCTATGTTTTCTTCGTAAATACGCTGGTCTGCGTGTCAGTCTCAGGTCCAGAATTGACTATCGCCCATTAACTTCCTTCCCCGCAATCAGTATAGCGTTGCTATCAGCCTTGTTAAAAAATTTCTAGTAATTTCTGAGTATTTTCTAAAGGTTCCAATAAGCAAGATACCGTCTACACATCCTCGGAGATGGCTTGTTTCTTGAATAACCTCATCCAGTTGGTTGTTTTCGAGCACATTCATGAAGATTTTGGCATGAACTGGTCTCAGCTGAGAGTCCATAGTGACACAATCCACCTCAAGAGAGAGCTCTCCGTTACAGTGAAATTGGATATTGCTTGCACTGGACAATGTTAATTCTCTAAGATCGTGCTATCCAACAGGAGGTTTAACACCTTGGTTACGCAATCGGCTTCATCTTTATCAGTCTTCCATACGTTAGTAGAATGGTCGCTCATTAAGTGCCTCCAGATCGGACTTTGTAAGCAATCTGTATGACGAATTCTCATGGTCCAAATACCTGTAAAACGTATATATAGGGGTAGATTTAAGCTGTTCAGTATGAGAACTTCGATGTTCACTTACCAGATTTTTATCCGTCTTCCGAAATGAATTCCGAACAATTCCTTCCACAACTGAATCTGCTGGAATTCGCCAGTACAACTCATCCCCGAGTGTCCAGAAACGTGCCCCTCGAAAGCACTGCAGCCTACCCACACCCTGTAATACTGTCAAGATTCAATAGTAAAATGGAGTCTTGATTACAACATAACACTGATTCAGCTCAACTCATTAACCATTCGTTCCCTGTTCGCCCGCTAACGAAGCCCTTGTACAACGGTTACATAAATGTGATGCTGAATCGCAGAAAACCAGCCTGTTCGCTACACTGTTTTTCACAAATACAACTTACTTCTTTTATCGTGCGAGGGTATTTATACCGTTTTCATCCTTATTCGCACATGTGAGATGAACCATCTCTGTATGTGTACTCCATGAAACTAATCGTTCGTAAATAGCATCAGTCCAAGGAATCACAATTAAAGTCGAGATAGACCCTGTTGAGTTCAACGTCCATCATCCGCAAATCTCATCATCGTCATCATCATTACCACCACTGCCGTCATCAACATTGCTATAGATTTAAGCTCCAATCCTGTTTTGAGATAACTGACATGAAATGTCAATGTGGAGGATTTTTGTACGGTCTGCTGTGTAGTCAATGTCGAAAACCAGTTTTAATGACTCCACGTCGGTATGTTGAACAGCAAGAGGACCGGAGGTAACCGTAGCTTCAAGCGGTTTTCGGCTACAGACCCTTCACCAGAGACTGTGGCTTCACCGATGATTTGCAGACTTCCTCGTTGGCAATGGTACTTATTCCGACGTAAGCCTACCACCCCGAATTTGTGTAACATTAACTTATAGCAGGCCAACTCGACTGAATATACCAGATATTGAATGGGAAATTAAAGGTTGTTCATCTGAAGAAAACAGTCAAGCGGTAGAGTATACAATCAACTGTTTCAATAACAGCAAAACGCGGGTACAGAGCCTGAAAGCTGAAAGTGATCGTGTACCAACAGAATGCAAGTATTCATTAGAGAAGGTTGGCTCTACACCCAAACCTACAATCGAATATAACAGTATTTCTTGAAACAGTAGACAAAACCCCAAATGTTTATACAGAAGTCCTATAGACTGCTCTGCAACTTAGTGTGACAGCTTCACAGTAAGAAACGGACGACTTCTCGAATTTCGTCACAGGAATGACATAAGATCTCGCTCCTTAGCTGGAGACGCAGCTGGGGTACAGGCTACATCGATTGAGTAAATGTTTACACGTGTTCAGCACAAATCCAACAAATACTGACGTAAGAACATATTCAAGTGAAATGAAATTGAAAGTTTTACCGTACTCTCTGTAAAAAGTCTCATGAAAAAGGAGGTGAACGCAAAAATGCTTGTGCGAAAAGTAGAGAGCTGTTTGCGAACCAAGTGAGAAGCTTGACTATTTTGGAAATGGTTAAGAAGGTGTGATCAATCGCGTAGAAAATGGACATGGAACTGTTGTCAAAGGGTACGGACCTTTAGTATGTTTGAAAGTAATAAACCTGTGATAGCTGGAGCAGTTATGCCCCCGAATGAATTTAGAAAACGCAAGTAAAATTATGTAACATGTACTCTGCAAAGACATTTCGACTGACATCGGCTACGACACACGGACTATGATCCGTTAAAATACGCCAACTAACGATGCACACATTATCGATCTCACAGGAAGGCAGGCAGAAATAAACAGAAGCTAATAGGCAGCCTGAGATGGGGCTTAAGAGAAGAGGTGGAAATGAACTTATGTAAAAACACCCACTTAAGGAATAATACAAACTAGTGACTGCCACATGTTAACACCACGGTAGTGACAGGTTAACTATCATTTGCTTCTGTACACAAGGTAAAGATTTATAACAATGTATCGCAACGACCTGAGCAAGAGGTAGAGTATGCTTATTAGTCGGGCAATACAGCATACGAGAAGTTTTCTCCACCTGAATTTCATGTCACGTTTCTTCCAAATATCATGTGACAGAAGACTGGGTAGCATCCGTTTAGTTTTTCACTAGTCATTTGGGAATGTGTTCCGAGACACCTTTCCAACGCGTTTTCACCGTTCGGTCGATGTGATTGATTCCATAAGTACAAGCGAATTTATAAATAATGTTGGATGTGGCCAGTGAGTTGCACTGGTCTATTCTAGGTGTTCAGGACAGCTGTGTCATCCGTATGATCAGTCTTAATTCTGCCCCATTGAATACACCTTTGACGGCATATTTTAGTCTACGTTGGATGAGAGTGTTTGCATCCTCACCATTTTATGGTAATGTTTTGTGCACGGGTTTGCGGGATACTGTTTCTAATGTTGACCGTTTCGAATTGTCCCTAACGTATTCCGAGAGAAAGTGCGCTCGGTAATCTTTGTGTATTAGTATCTGGTGAATAAAACCTGATTCCTCTTCGATTGTCTCGGGTGGGCAAATTCTGCAAATCCGACCGAAAGGGGGTCTAACAAGACCACGTTTGAGTGATGTTGGTATGAAACTTTTGAAAACAGTATGCTGCTCCATCCAAGTGCGTTTCCTATGCACTCTTCTCGTGATGGATCCATATCACGGTTCACAGGATTTTCCACACCTATGGGATGTTTGTTATTCTCCTGAACTTCTGTGGTGAACGAAACGTTCGGGTGTAGACTGTTGAGATCAGCGCAAAGTTCGCCAGCATGTCGTGGTGAGTCACACACACGGCGACATATCGATTATACGTTGTTGTGGAGTAAATGGTTGTTACTGCTTGTCTTTCTAAATGCATCGTAGAAATACCAGCAAGTCGGTAGAATTTACCATTGAATAAAAACTGGTTCATCATAGCACACAGATACAAGATTTTACGAATTTCAAACACATGTAGTGCAAGGGATGTTATGTTCTGCTGCCAACTCATAGATATCGCATATCAATCGGGCTAGAGGAACGTTTGTAAAGATACCACTATCTTGCTCTTTAGTTTAGAATCTCATGTTTCTCTCAGGCTATGATAAGCAATCTTTGTGTGTAGTGGTCCCGGTAATCGGACGAGCCACTGGGCCAGTTTGTGACACGGCGATTTCACCATCAATAGTATAGGTCTCATTGGTATGTCAGATTTGTGGGTTTTCGGTAAGCCATACATTTTGGGTAAGAGTTCACAGTAGGTTTTCTTATCACTCAAGCCGCTCTTCCTTACGTGCCAGAGACAATCGATCACTTCCTATTCAACAGATATAACGAAATCTTCCTAGTTAGCATCCAAGGGAACTAAAGTCGTAATACGGTAACGTATGCCCGGTTTCTATGTTACACCACATTAGAAGTGGTGACATGCTGGTAATATATTGGAACAAATGGTGGCTATCCGCTCACATCGTACGTATAAACCCCAGAGCGAACTTTTTGTGGTTCCCCGGGGGAGGGGCATTGCAGATGAGAAATGACTAAAACCGGTATTTTTACACGATTCACGGTACAAACAACGGACCGCCCAAACCCTTGTGGGTATGACAGCCCTATGATTGAAGTGAATGCGACCAAAACCGCAGGTTGACCCATTCGCATAATTGTGGAAATCAAACTGATAAACTGAGGCAATACGAGAGCCAACGAAAAACGGATGGGAACGTGTCCGATGTTTAACAGAAATGTAAATGGGTTTGAGATAATGGAGCAAGGAACAAGTTGCGCATATTAACCCTGAATTCGAGCAAGCGATTCTGGCTTAACACTGTTCGGTTTAGTTCAAAATACTATATAGCCAATATACTAATATTTGACGTTATAAACATCACAAAGGAATGGTATAAAAAACCGTCACAAGAAAGAAATGGCCACGGAAGTGTAAAAAAGTTAGGGATAGGAGAGGTAGAAATGAAGTGGTGAATTCGTTCTGTGGGGTAAAATATCCCGCTTTACATTCAAATTTGCCGGATACGTATCGATAACCAAATAGTGTCCAGCAGTGAAATGTCCGGAACTGGGGAAATTAATGAATATGGAGGAAATCAGAGATTGAGCTTACAGTCTTTCTTTTGGTGCACGTCTCTCCTGTGTGAATACCATCCTACTGAGGATACATTATGGTGACTTTTGTGGGTCTGCTCCACTCTGTCCGGAACCGACCATTCGATCGGGCTCCGCGGACAAGTCAAAGTCGTGTCCGGCTACCATATGAGTGGATGAAGATGGGCGAGGAAGAAACACAGACGAAAATCGCGTTCGAATATCACCAAAAAATTTCTCCACTGACCCCCAAACCGTGGTCGGTTCGTTGTACAGTAGGGTGTTACCCATTTGAGAGCTAAGCGTGTGCTCAGACACTCGAGTTAAAACCGAACTTTGTCTATGACGAAGTGTATACGGAAGTTCGGACGGATCACCATCATATATCCGCGCCAATGAACCGGTGAAAAAGTATTTGGATGAACGCCGGCGGAGTTGTTCCGGGCACGGTAGGTCAGGAATGCTTTGCTGATCACTTAATGGGGGGTTAGTCACAGAGCGGAGCGATCTACCTTCTCGAAGCAATGCCGTACCAATAATGTCTCCAGATCCAGCAATACGCTTCCATCCCATGGATTCGTTTGAAGCAGCAGCGATCGATAACAGTTTGCTCATGTCCGGTTCATCCGTTGGGGCCTGTTTGTCCTTAGGTCGCAGTATTTCCGGCATCTCCGTTTCGTTATTGTCGACAAACCACAGGCTGGTGTTGATATTCCGCTCCAGCAAAGGTACAACCTCGAAATCGTCATCGTCTTCACCAAAAGGAAAAACGTTGGTTTCGGCAACCCGAAGCCAACCAGTATAGAACACTAGCGAGAGTAGAGCAAAGACGGGAATATTTGGCGATACATCCAGACACGTAGTTTGCAGATCCGGTGTCGATGTAGTTTGGTTCGTGAACTCGAACACATGTGTCGTAGTTAAATTGGCCGATACATTCACTAGCTGATAGCTGGGCTTGATTTCCTGTTCATATTGTTTGAGTAAGTGAACAGGATCGACAAACTGATGCGATAGGATCAGCATGCTCAGATAAATATAGACCGCCAGAGTGACAACCTGAAGTTTGGAAATTGCACGACAATAATTGGGAAAAATCGAGTGGGTTGTCAAAATTACATTTAAAACAAAGTACCGAGGACTCGTAGGTATAAGTAGTCAGGGTCTTAAGACAAAGCTGCAAACTTAATGGAGTGAACCTACTGACATTCACTTGCTCCTAATCGGTTGTGCGTTTAATATCCTCCCGCACTCTGACTGGTCCATTTTCCTAGGGCCGAACAGGTCCTTCGACGTTGTGTGCAAATCATGTCCCACTTTTTCACGGCGTTAAGTCTTGCAGTGGCAGTATAGCGCATCTGAAGATGCCTGCTTGCATTCTGCCGTCGTGGTCTGGAAATAGATAGCTGAGAAGCGAACACTACATGGACTTACACAGGAAACTCTGGTGTTTATTCTGAGACGTAACAAGTAGATTTGTCAACGAGATGCTCACTAAATCGTTTTAAGATAAATTGAATCTACAAACATGGAGAGATAACTCTAAGTAACCCAGTTCCTCAGTTACCCCATTCGGACAGCTTGCGACGAGCTGGTTGCGTGTTGAAGGTTTCACTACTTGGGTACCCTTCTGTCCTTTCCAAGATCAAGAGAGAACTAGACAAAACGAGCATGACGATTTTCATTACGGATCTGGACAGTTTTTGAAAATATGAGGCTACCATCAACTGATAGCGGTGGATTTAGTCAATTTAAATCGAACATCACTCACCGTTGATCGCAGTTTTCGTATCCGGGTACTGGGTTGAATGCCACCATGAACGCAAAGGTCGCCTAGTGTTCTGTTTTTGGTTATGAACGCAGTGCAACAGTGCTTACTACCGTTCACAATTAATCGTTTCATGATTAAATATCCTTGACCTCTATTTCGTTTTCGCTAATTACCGTCTTCAGAAAAATGATGTGGAGAACAAGCTCGTTTTCGGCCTGATTAGGCCGATTACAATTGACCTGATGATGAATTACCGCCTTCCTGGCAGAACTGTACACATGGAATCATTACACTGGTAGGCATCTATGGTTCACTAGCTTGTTTTCGGAATAGGTAAACATAGCTGCGCCATGCGGATTTTGATGTCTGTTGCGTCCAAGGTGAGAAAGTTGTCATACCTGGAAGGTCAGCGTACAACGCGGATGCAACGGATCAAAAAGCTCGACTCTTGGTGTGTTTTCATAAAGCGTTTTGGTTAATTTGCTTGGCTGTCGCACTTTCCTCTCATAGAATAAAGGCAATCAACTATCTGCGGGAGGAATAAGATCGACCAAGCATCCATCATGACCTCAGAAGGAAGTGAAGAATGTCAATATGGAGTTCGTCCCAATTCCAAGGTTAGTTGATCTGAACTCGTTACAGAATAAGGTGCAACAGCCGACGAAAGTAACCCGCATGCTTTCCTGCAGCTCTGGTGACCGTACCCCCCTCATGTGATGGGTCAGTATCTGCTTGTTCTGTCACATGCTCATAGGTGTAGTTTCTATTTTCTGCGGTACGTATTGCTAATGAGACTCAGCATGGTCAAAATGGCTTTCCACCGTATCAGTGATAGTCACTGTAATCAACCTCTTTCAAAATCTTCCTTAATATCTTCTAAGTTTGTGGTGTATATTTCTCAGTTTGCAAACGTTTCGTCATTTTGTCAAAGGCGGGTTAATGCATGACTGTCAAGGTGCCGGCGTAGACCTCCTATCTGATCTTGCTTATGCCGAGAGCAATTTTCAAGCAGCACTGACAATACTAGATATTAGTTCTTAATGTCTCCAATCCCTCGGAATGCGGCTTACAGTCTGAAAACGCAATACCTTTTTGAAAGACGTCTGTGCCTAGACGGATTTGACATTGGATGACGAAGCTGATTGGTTCATGTACTCGAGTCAGCAGTGCCGGTGGTATAAAGAATTAAACAGAAGCTCGTATCTTTAGAGCTAGTGTGATATTTGCCAATCTAGGACACCTTAAGAGACATGAAAAAATCTCATTGAAGCTTAATGGTCTCGTGTATAGGATAAATGTGCTACCATAAGACTGCGAGACCTCGGTATACACTGTGCAGAACATAAGTAATTTTCTGATCTCACTTGTTACGCCGCCCAAAATAAATAGTCAAATACATTCTATTAACAGTTGTTTCAATTCTGTGGCGTTAACCTGTTCCCTCAACAGGTATATACTCAATGAATATATGCCATCGAAACCGTCTGATCGATTTCCACAAAATTTAAATGCTCATTCGATAAGAAAAGTTCGAAAAAAACCCGAGGTCAGAACGTTAAAGGAGGTCTTTAATAAACAGTTGAAAATTCACTTTTCAAAAATGACCTTCACCCCGTGCCACTTATGAGTAAAATAAAGATGTAAAAGGTATACGTTTAAGTTCATGACACGGCTGGTTGCTCTGACTTCTGCTAACCTTCGACCATCGCGCTACTCTTCAAACCACGTTTACAACAGATTATTTCGTGAACCTGTTTTTTTACGCTGGAATATTGTCACCACGATTACCGTTTACACTTAATTAATTGTAATCCTATGACAAATTCAGGAAGGTATGAATGTATACTTGTTGTGTCTTCAAACTGTAGATCCGTGCAGGCTATGGATTACATCCAACGGCTCGATTGGATCCATCACGCAGACCCTCGATCATTTTCAGTGATCGATATGCTTAATCGCACTTGCTCTGTTCAATGGACCATTTCCGAAGAATCCGTATGCTAATTCGCAGTGAAACCTGGTCACAAAGTCACAGTTAGTTCGCGACTGACGAAGCTAGCAAAAACAAACAACTTACGGCTTAACAGACGGAAAAGGCCGTGAAGCTACGAGGGACTCGGTTTCAAAATTAACTGGGTTATGATTATTAAGATATGCAGGTGACATCCATGCCAGTAACTCTAACACCTGCATGGCTTAATCGGAATTTTCTGGCGGCAAATTATGTGTCTACGGCTGTCGATAGTTGTCCTAACTGGGTAAATTACACGCAATGTAGCAGATGAAAAGTTGTAGACCAAAAATATATTCAAAATTCCATTTGCTCGTTGTACTTACTGTTGCTTAGTAATCGCTCGGTCAGACATGCGGAGAGAATGGATTAATTCGAAAACTGATCGCAACTGTCGTATTCCCATAGGATTTCCAGTCAGCCCCTCTCGAAAAGAACCACTAGACTCGAGTTTCGTTCTCATCAGAGCTTGTCGGTAGTGCATATCCTTGACACGAACTGGATTAGAGCTCCCGCTGCGCTTTGATGAGGCAACCGTGTTGACCACTGAACCATTAATCTCACACTAGGCACCATCGAATTATCAAATGTGAACGCTCGACCAATTTCGTTTGTGATTAATGATCACGTTACCCGATTGTTTCGAGAGGATACAAGGCAAGGATATGCACTACTGACGAACTCTAAGAAGAGCGAAACTCGAGTCTAGTGGTTCTTTTCGAGAGGGGCTGTTTGGAAGGCCTATGGAAATGCGACAGCCGCGATCAGTTGAGGGTGATGTTCCACCTATATGAAAACCAAAATCCCCTACCATTCATTAGTAATTCGACACCGTGTATGTATCGGGCGCAGGACTTACGAAAGAGAGATCGATGAAAAAGAAACGACACTTTTTCACGTTGTATAAGACTTATATATAGACTCCGTGATCAGCATTCATTGCAGTACGTTCGGTATCAGCTTTATAATGAAAAAGTCGACTGAATGCCGGCGGAGTTGAAAACCGGCAGAAAACATCTGAAAAGTGGCACTGTCCACGACATGGCTGACCACCTGAGATTCACAGGTTTTGGTCGACTTTGGACTCAAAACAAATGAATAGCTATTTTTAAACCCGCTTGCTGTCTAGCATCACGATTTATACGGGAAAAAGGACCGCATGAAATAAAAGGCATGAAAAAGTAAATATTGGACAGCAGTACATCTGTAAAACTACGTTAGACTAAAAAACGTGTCCTTCGAACATCTTGTTACTTTCTGTTGCATGACCAACAACCAGAAATTGTATGACCTGCAGACCTACATGGGGAACTTCAAGGTGGCCGTGACTAGACCACGCAACCATGGGCATGACGGGCGTTGCCACGCTGACTTAACTCACGCTCACAAGTTTGACCGGTTAAGTGTTAGTAACGATGAGTCATGGACCTTCCACTTAATTTCTCCCTACACTACTTTTTGAAGGATGGTCGCGTAACTTGTCCCAACGTGTGCACATAAGGCCAACCCACCCTACCTCACTGATCAGACAGGAAACGCAAGTGGACCAAGTCCCAAGACTGCTTTCACCGATCACTCAGACCGGCGAGACTGGTCCAGAATACACCTAAAAACCAATTCGTCTCACGCACGAGTGAGCTATTGGATCATGGCCGCATTCTGATGCAGGTGTGTGCGTCATTGTGTAGAGGGGCACATCCTTTAGCGTCGTCCATCTCACACCATGCGCGCGACCGTGTTTACGAACCGGAATTCCCTTCCACAACGCAGCGGCCGTGTCCACTTACATATTATGTGCAATTCTGCCTGGTTGACGCTTTCTGTCATGGGTCTTCTGCTTGACGTTTTTCGGCCGCTCGTCCGACTTCGCTGAGTGTTGGCTGGTCCGGGGGTTTTGGCTGTATCTCACCACCGACTGTTAGAATGATCGCGCCTCCGATTGGATCATTCACTACAATCGCACCACAGTTACCAAACCATTTATCTCTGAGACACGGAGTCTCACGGCACGGTGACGCAAAGTGAGCCTCGTCTGGTTTGTTGCGACAACTAGACACCACATACAATGACCCACCACCCAATCCATTTGTTTTTCCGTGTCTCCCTGTCAGAGTGAGCGCAGGTACGGGGTATTTGAATTTATTCCCCAAGCGTTATCGCAATGCCCATAAAGATGCGCACAAGCTAGTAACCTAATCCAAGGTATAATCGAACGCAAAGGAATTTCATTTCTTTTACCTTACAAAACATCTATTTTCTCTTCCGGTGGCAGTTTAAGTTCCAAACCGTCGCACCTCTCCACAGGCGTTATAGACGCAACATTTTTTGCTCAAAATCAACTATTCTTCCCACGCTGCATACCAGCTTGAACGCACTTTGTCACGGCTAAAAGGTAATCAAAACGCGTGCACATTCTGATTTTGTGTAGGCGTGGCCGAACGACTGTGTGTAGGATTACCCGTTTTGTGTGAGCAAGATGGACCGATCATCCCAGTTAAACTGAAAGTTAACTGCAATTTCAAAGCTTGATTGTTTACTTTCTTTACCTCTGGTCCGCGTTCGCATCTTGACGTAGAAGGGAAAGTTTTGATCACAAGTTTGTGTTAGGAAACACTGAAGCCGTCTAATGAATGGTATCTGTTCAAACAAATCATGCGTCAGTATCTCTACTGCTCACCTGGTTCACAAGAGTAAACTGTTGTCAAGCTTTTGACCGATACAAGGTTGTTGCTCAATGGAGTGGAATTTTTATAACATTCTGAGTAATCTGGTCCTCAACCGATCGAAAATCATGTTGACTCAATGGAGATTTCAGTGAACGAACAGGGTGAGGGCCCGGATTTTGATCACGTGGACTGAAAGGCTCAAAATAAGACTCATCATCTTCTACCCGCGTAATCAATCGCAGTCTTCTGCACTTGGGTCCATTTCAATCTGACACGTTTTGTGAACTTAACCTAATCAACAACCGGCGAATCATTACCCTAACCAGCAACGTCTCAGTATTCCGTGTAATCACCTCTGTATCACCTCGATGGCCTAAGGAACATAGCAGAATTGCATGGCTGAGACTGGGGGCGGTCCAGTAATCTAGTAATCGGAACAGCGTTGTGTACAGAACAGATTCGGTTGCATGACATTTGTGGTGACTTGAGTCAACAGTCTTGAACAGTGGCCAGTTTACGTGCGTAATGTTCTGCGAAACCCACCCCCACTTTCGTGAATGGCAGTTTCAGACATCATCGTGTCAGCCGTTTGAAGTCATATCGTAACTCTCATGAACAGCTCCACTCTCGCATCTCACTGTCAATGAAACGGATTATATAAGCTCGCTGCACCCTGTTTCCATAATAAACAACTGCACGTTGGTCTTAGTTTTTCAGATTGGGACTTTCGGCATTATCGCGTCCCAGCTGTTGATTTGGCTGCTGCAATACATGCTTTTTGCTCATACTTTAGCCCTTATCAACTAACGTTATCCCATGTCCGCCGCTTTTAACAACTTCTCTCGTACAGTTAGTTCAGGCACATCTAACGAACCAACGCTCTGTCACCAACGCCGATAATAGCCTCCCTTCTGACAACCACAATCGTATGCGCTGCCGCACGGTCCAATCACTTCGGAGGGACAGACAAGCAGCTTGCTGAGCACCAGTGTCCACACACCTACACAAATGTACCAACGCTTTGTGCTCGATATACTCGTTCCACTTAGGCTGTCCGCGACGCGCACAATTCGTGCATGCTTTCGTTCCTTGTGGGCTTATCAAACAGCCAACTTTGGTGATAAGCAGTCAGAAACCGCCAAGGCATGATTACTGCAAATGAAGAAAAAAAGAAGCTCCGATTAGGAGCCAGTGAGCGAGCAGAAACGCCAACTTAGGACAGATGAACCTGTAGTCCCATATATATGATCAATCGAATCTATACCTTGTTGAGATACGAGTCACAGTGTTTCCATCACGATTCATTCCAGAAATTACAGCGGGTTGCCACAGGTGGGTGTGGCACGACGCAGGCTCTCAACAAAATCCACCCGACTGTCCCGATGAACGGTGGTAGCAAGGAAGTCTGTAATAAATGGCGGTACGTCCCAGTCATAACGCCACAAAGGAACTAAACCAATCTATATCGTCCGCCTGTCTACATGGCTTTTTACGTAGAAATACATCAAAAACTGTCCTGATCTATGGAACCGCTAGTTCTGATTTGTTACCGCTCTCTCTCTATTCTCTTCAAGACTCGTAAGATCATGTAAACTCGAGGTTCGCCTATCTAGGCCATTTGGCTTCACTCGTGTGCTGGCTAAACATAGTGTTCGCGTTTGACTTCACTATACTTTTCAAAATCTTGCACAATGGCTTATTAAAATTAGAATGCTTGTTCGGCTTGGCGGACAAGAAAACCATTTTGCGAATGCAATCCAGCCGTCTGTTGTGTAGTACATTTTTCACGCGACCAGAACGATGCTGGAGAAAGAGGCCATGAGGTCACTGGAGGACGTGAGTTTCATGGATGTCATCCTCAATGTCAAGCTCTAGTTAACTCCGTATAGCAATACCGGCCTCCTGGCTGGTTCCAAAAAGACGACGTTTATCTTTGGATAGACATACTGTAACAAATAGCGCAGAAAAATCATCGGTGTCCTTGTTGATAAACGTGGGGTTTATGGTAACCCCATTTCAACATTTACACTCCTTTTTTTTCGGGCCTTGTGGTGTTTAATCTGCATATTTTACACTCTCGAGGTGGAAAAGGGTGTGACCAAATATTGGAAAAGTACCCAAATGGGGACCGAACTGGCTGTCTAACAGATGAGTAATCAACGTGTATCTCTATCATGTACACATGAACGACCTGCTACAAACCACCATGAGCTTATGAATGCCCTGCCATCTCAACACTGAAGATTCCAAAACTAAAACAAGAACTACTCAAAGAACAACCACCACGGAGTAAATTCATCCACAAAGGCCGCTTCTCAACCTTTCTCCAAGGTCAGGTGGTAGAGCAATGAGGAAAACATGAAGGTAGAAATGTGTGTCCGTTGTCTACTCCAAGTTTCGATGTTTGGTGTTATGCGCAAACAAGTGGGATTAGTGCCAGTCATGTGAGGTAATCCTTGGCTTTTCTAACAAAGACAGGATGATTAGGGTCCGTAAGTCCAAGCTGGAGATCCGTCTACCAGATGGTCGTACCTGACTGTAGTGGACAAAAGGGTGAGTGATTTCGGCCGAACCTACCTCATTTATGGTTCGAAATAACAGTGGGTTACCACAGAAAACCAGGAGGCAAACCTCTTAACTGTGTTTAGTGGAGGGTGGCATGCTGAAGTTTGCACTCTCCCTCTCTCTTTCTCGGCCCCCCTTACATACACACACATTCGCCCCAAGTGCATCGATATGTTCTTCTGTTCCCGTTGCTCTGTTGGTCAAGGTCGCTTTCCTCACATTCTCTTCACACATGTGATTTCGTTAGAACTGAAAAATAAAAAGTTTCGGCTGAACGTTTTCTGTGTGCTCTACCACAAAAACATTGGCGCCCCAACACTGATTACTTGTACAATGGTCTCTATAGCTAACCTCTCCACAGTCTTTTGGACGGAAGCTACATTTTCATCTGAATCCCTATTCTAGAAACAGTGCACCTTGAGACTGTTTTCATCCGCTTGTATCGAATTCATGCTCTGTGCCTCATGAATCAGCTGGATTACAATTACCCAGTAACCTTCTGGATGTAGAACAATAGCGCCGGTTGAGTACCCACAACCTACGCTCAAAGTCTATCTCGGGGGGTGCGCACACTATGTTGAATAGAATAGCGGGTACCAAAACAAATATCTGTACCGTATAATTTGCTTCTCTCAAGATTAGCACGGCAAACTCTTCGATGAGTCAGTTTCGCGACTAACACGATCTGCTCCGAAGTACGGGTATTCCAGGTTACCGATGAAAAGTTCAATGAGGTTTCATAGTTTGTAAGTGGTGTCCAATCACACAAAACAAATGAGTGCTAACTGCCCGGACCGGTATATGCCTACTTTCGGGAACGAACTGATTGTATAGAGACATTCCAAGAATTCACCTTTTACTCCCACATACCTATATGTACTCGCCCGTAAGTCCTTATATCTGATACTCAGTTTGTCAAGATCACCTTCATTTGATTGACTGTTATTTACCTATTCGTCTGGTACCCATGCGACTGAGTAAGGTTACTTCCATATACGGATTCTGTGCTTGTAGGTGACTACTACAGTTAGATCCATGAGACGGTGTATTTTAGGACAGTCTATCCTCCTGGGTTGCCAGTGTTAGTTAGAGAATGATAGACATCTCAGTTAAAACGCCCTTCACATCTGTTGGAACAGTTCTAGGTAGTTCAATTAATATAGTCGTTGCCCCCAGATGGACGGCATACTAGTTGCGGTGTGGAACGTGATAATGCGCTCCCTCCAGAACAAAGCAGTCCAGCTCAAGAAACATTTTTACAAGACATAAAAATGGATTCCATTAGAAACCTCCTCCGAAGAAACAACTCTCCAGAACCATATACAGAACATTTCCTGGAGAGGTAAACTGACCCACCACTCCACTCCAGCCTCAGTAGCAAGCAACAACACGACCGTCTTTTCGAACCAGGATCAGCTCGGCTACGCAGGACAGATCACCAAACCAAAAAACCGTTTGAGAACAACCCTCATACAGCTATCTGGCAAGCTTACACTTCACCTGTCCCAGCGATACGGGATCCTGATGGAAGGCTTACTCAGCTGAAACGATGAATTAATATGGTTCAACACAGTTCTGTTACCTGAACCAAGCAAACAACACAAAGCCCCGATGAGCTTGGCATCACTTAGGTGAAGGCATTTGTTTGCGTGTCCGACTCGGTAGAATTCATACCAGACCAAGACCCGCCAAGTGGTTTCTGGGACGTAAGCGGCGATCTTCGTCGATTCTTTCTTGCGAATGTGAATGAAAGGTTCATGGACGAATCGGTTCAGATATACTGTGGGTCGCGATTCCGCAGAAGAAGTATTCATTTCTATAAGTAATCAGGCGAAGGCGATTTGAATGAGCAAAAGTGATTAATCATGTACTCATATTGTGATCGGAACGGAGGGACAAAAAAACAGAGGCATACCACGCTTGACCAGTACTTTGGGGACTCTGCAAACAGTGAATTGACAGAACGGCAGTACCTAACGTATAATCTTCCTTCCGTATTACGCCTCTTAACCTGATCCTGGACCCAGTTAAAGCAGTGGTGTAAAAGGTGTTTTGTTGTCCCACAGTTACGGGATTCGAATACCCGTCATACGACTTCCATCTTGGCCTGAGCGGCTTGACAGTGTCTATGCTGTTCACTGAAAGCAGCAAATACTGAAGTGTATAACACTGACCAATGTTTTTATTCTATTTCCGGTCTAGGCTGTCTGTAAATACTATCACTGATATTCTCCTTGAATGTTAACCCCCAAATGATGATTATATCGTCATCCTGACAAACTGTAAACGAAACTCGCTCTATAACGTACTACCCATTAGGGGGTCCGTAGTACTTTCAGATGCTAAGGACAGTTTTAATGAGATCATATCTGACGGTTCTCTCACTGATTGCGTTGTATGCACACCGATCAGCTTCTATGAGTTTAAAACGTACTTGCCACCGAAGAGAAACAGCTGTCCCTTCTCCCTGAAAGGCTTCTCTCGTTGGTGAGAGTACTGTAGGATCACGACCAAATGCTTTTTATTCAGTACTCATGTGGTGGAGATTTCAAGTGTCATGAATCTTGCACCATACAAGATCTATCGAAACTTCCGAACCTAAATACAACCCTCCTTCTTCAAACGCTTTCGAAAACTGACACTGAGCATAACTCGCAAACAACTGCAACTGTAAGTTTAGATGTTATAATCCGGCCATGTCCAGCGTGTGGTCACTGGCGTAACGGTCATCAAAACCCGATTTATACGCTCGTAAATCAAAGTTCAATCTCTGATCGTAGTGAAAATGTGCACTACAGTTGTGAACGAAACTCAAATCCAGTGTTTTTGTGAAAGGGTTTGATAGGGAGAGTCTATCTGAATTAATTACATCTTAGGAGGAGGGGACATCTTTAGATATCATTCTTTATTATGTAATACAATTCCTATCTCGTAATCATTTCACTGTACAAAACATGGTTTGAGTTTACAGTCCACTGATATCAGTTTAATACACTCCTATCAGGTTAGTGTAAGACAAGCCACTGACGTGCGTTGTTTTTCCCATCATTTCTTCCTCTTTTCGGTTTCGACCTTCTTTCCGAATTGTCAACAATTCTGAAGTTGAATCCATAAGGAATGCAGACAAAAAGTAGAAAACTTTCGGCTCAGCAACACTACAATCCTTTTGCACACCATGACCGCAGGATAGATTAACGCCATGGATCGCAATGCCCATTTGTTGAACTAAAAATCATCCGGTCTAGGGCGGAACATGTGTTTGGGTCATTTAAGGTCACGTAGCATAGATCGATCCCCACAGGCCATGAAAGTTGATGGGTAATAATCGACGTGTGTGACACAAACCATTATGATAGTAGAACATGCCAAATTACGGGTAGTTCGGTGCCATCCGACAGATTCCTGAACAATGGTTCTTTTATGGTGATAATGGTTACGGAAACCAGGTCGGTATTAGCGTGAAGTTGGGTGTGGCTGTTATGTATAATAGTACCTGATTCATTATGAAACTGTCGTCTTCAAGTGTCAGTCTGTCACATCGTCCACATAGTTTAGTGGGAGGTTCCACAAAACGGACAGCCTGCCCAAGCTTGGTAGTAGCTACTCCCGATCTGCTAAATGCAACCTGACTAGTCAACTATGGTACGCACTTCCCATTTCAATTCATGTTCAGTTAGCTCCCCTCCCACAGACACCACTGAAGTTGAATCGACTTACTAGTTGCCCTAGGCCTTAAGCAGCGCGGAACTTTGGAGCCGATTAAAAATATCTATGTAGAGATCAAACAGTTACGGGAGGTTCCCATTTGGAAACCCTTGTGGAACCCGCGTACGTAGTTTTCACGCTGAGCCCGGTCGGTAAGCAAAAGGATGTGGACTGTCTGTCAGTTCGAAGTACATGGAATTCTGGTCTCAGATACGTTTTCCCAGATGGGCCAAAAGCAAAATCTCATCAGACCAGCACAGATAGAATGCATTTAGTGGCGAATGGGGCCAGAGGGCGCTCATCTCTGTTTTGCAAGCACAATACCTAGCACATACAGACTGTCACATAGGATAAATCACCAAAACTAACGCCTTTGTTCAGAGACGAACCGTGCTTAAGTGGTCACCATAGCAACCACAAGCATCGGGTAAACAGACGGATCGACGGTCGCCCAACGGAAACAGCACTGGTGCGTTCAGCCTCAATCGCAATAAATAGATTAAGGTGTTAATCGATGGATAGGTACAACCAAGAAGTGATGTACTCCATTTTTACAAAGATCGATGAACGATCACTCTCGAATGTTCGTCAGTTAAATGGGAAGACCAGCGAGAAGTAATGAGACGGAAACGGATATGTCTAGCTTTTGGAGCGTGACGGATGATAATTCCGACAAAATTAAACACTGATCAAAAGCAGACCTGCCAAACATAGCGATTTGAGAAATAGATCATGAACCGATCTGAGATGACCGGATTGGACTTGCCACGTTTCAACACTTTTAAAAATGACTAACCGTCTGAACGTCTGTGATCACTGTTGGGGAACACTGATTTTGGCTACAATGACGCATGTAGGGGTTATGGACAATTGTTGGGATCGCAGGTTACAAAGCCATAGCTGGCAAAAACATAGCGTACAAACCACACCCACCCTGAAGAAGATTATGCCTAACAGTCAGCGCTCCGCAATGAACATTCTCATACCCAAGGGACACGCATAAAATGTTTATACACTGACATGGTTCACATGGGCGTCGAAAAGCTTAACAGCCTCCAAAGTTGAAGACGTTTGTTCCTATTATGGTGCTGACTACGGATTACTCGACAGCGAGTTTGAGTCGCAGTTGGAAAAAACTACTCCTATTTGGTCGAAGGACAGTCTGGCAGCAGCACAGCCCATATGTGGATTATTTTGCTGTTTGGCAGCAAATGTCTCGTGATAATAAAAGGCAACGTTGAAATACGAAGTACAATGTGTCCATTGGACACAAGAGCATTGTGCCTGCGCCTTTTGGTCAACTGGATACAAGGCGGAAAATCTAGTGCAATATGCTGTGCGCACACCGCTGACTTAAAGCTTTAGACGTCCAGATTCTCCGCTGAGTTTGAACGAGTTTTGCAGGTGGGAAGTCCCCACATAACTACTCCGTCGTCAACGGTGCTGAGAGTACCACTAGTTTTTAGACATTACCGGTTCTACACACTTCTATACAAAGGTCAGTCTACAACAGTTCTGTCCGACAAGAGGTCACTTCTTTAAACAGGTCACTTGGAAAAATGTAACTCGCAATGAACTGTATTTTAAGGCTGAAGATCCTGTTTTGGCACTTTACGTGGAATAATCAGTAGCCTGCACAACTCTGATACAATGATCGCCTACGATGAACACTTGTTCCTCAATGTCCCTACTGTATCCGGAGCAGTACAATCCAGCGTGTCGCTCACTGATAAGATGTGGGTATTGCTCATGTGCGGGTAATCTCAAGGTTTATGTGCATGAAACAACCGGTCAACAACTAAAGACCGCCCTCAGAACAAACAATGATCAGGAACTCTGCCGCATCTCGAAAGTCAATTGCGTCGCTTCGATGGAACTACAAAGCACGGGCCCATGAGGTAAGATCTGTCCGACAGCGTATATGCACACAACCGAGCAGTAGTTTATGACGTGCCATTCACGCACACGTACTGTCCGAGATTTTCCTGTACAAATGCAAATCGTAGTGTAGTTATATACAGGCTTAATCAAATTAGTCCCATTTGGATGGCCAAGCGCAATGTGTTGCCGGTTTTTTGCCTCTTAAACAGAAAAAGCAGGTTATCTTGGCTGATAGTGACAGGGAATCGACGCAGTTTATGGTCAACACAAGTGCCATAAACCCTCCTGGATTCACAGGACGCAGCAGGAGGCAGAAAATGAGCAGGGACAATAAACAGAACTATTGAGAAAACTCTGGCAGACCCGTTCTAGAGAGAAACGGTGTACTAAGTGTTCCGTTCATAACCTTTGTTGCTACGAAAGTCATGCTTAGTTAATATTGAGTTCTTGTCATACTAGCCAAAAAAAGAACCTTGTGCAAACGAGAGTGGTTTAACAAGACGCATCCCGTTGTTGTGCTGCTTATAAGAGTGAAGCTCAATTAGCAAAGGATGCTTCTTTCAAGGAGACCACTCCGGTGCAATGGGGGAAACGGTGTTTGCCAAACGCAACCACTCATGGCAGCCAGCTCAGGGGAGACAATGTTATAATGTCCAAAAAACCTAGTAAAGTATTGCTTTAATATACATCGATAGAATTTAAGGAACACGAGGCTCCTTCATGAACTCACTTGGTTATAGACCAGCGGAATATTCACGTAATCATGCAGGAAAATCGCGTGTAGCTGCCTCCAGTAGCCCACAACTTCTCCGACCAAGGAATCCAAATGACGTTCATGCCTAATCATTCCCTCGTGATATGCCCTGGTCAATAACGTAATGGCCCAGACCAGTGGGATAAAAAAGTAGCAGTTTCCTTGCGAAAGACCAGAATATAGTTCCAGTTCGTGTTTCGTCATTAGGCCGCAAAATACGAGATCTTCCAGTGATCCTACCCGACGTCTCATACTCAATGAGAAACTGTAAAAGCATAGTGCACTCGCCAGATTTAGATATCGCGCAATGGTCCGTCTAAAAAGAAGCGGCCTGTCTTCATCCTGTCCTTGTACAGTTTTTGTTTTCCGCGAACTGCCTTCGGTCAAGTAAGCGGCCATCAGAACGCAAATTGCATCTGGCGTTGGTAGGTTGAGAAACTGTTGCCACCATCGACCCACAACGATATTAACAAAAAACCCCAAGATAAAAGATAACGGTATAGCGTTAGATATGTGTCCGGCGTAGGCACAAACTTGAACGAATCGTCGTTTGATTTCCCGTCTTTCAAGTGTATCAGATGGAAGGGTATAGTAAGTGAGCGCTATGATCCCGTAGGCACAAGTATAAGTGAGAAATACCGGCCATACTGCCTTATAGACACTACCTCGCCACCGAAGAAGCAGACGAAGCA
Organism: Paragonimus westermani; assembly: GCA_008508345.1. Taxonomy (NCBI): domain Eukaryota; kingdom Metazoa; phylum Platyhelminthes; class Trematoda; order Plagiorchiida; family Troglotrematidae; genus Paragonimus; species Paragonimus westermani. The sequence goes on from QNGE01002409.1 coordinate 87,647, forward strand.
AAGAAGCATAATGGACGGTGGCAACCGAGCGAGAGTAGGAGACAGTCATGCCGCCACGGCCGTTCCCTCAAAATTGACCGATTAGGCCGTCGATTCATTTATTTTCTGATGGCCAGTGCATAGCTGGTGACCTAATCCGTCTACTCGATAACGATTGGTCAATTCAGTCTCTCTAAGCGTGGGTGGTAAACAAGGCGGTTAAACTGAATTCTGGTTGGTTGAATCTCGAAACGACCTTAACCAAGTTAGCAAGCCGTGCCATTTGTGCTGTTCCAGTTATTCGATGTGGATGTTTACTGGATCATTCGTTTCTTTGTTTGTGACACTGTTTTGGATTTCTAATGAGTCCGAAGCGTATCTTAATATCAGCTGCTACGAGTGTGAAATAGTGGATCGGGAACGACAGCATTCACTATGGCCATGCGATGGATCCATGGGACCTTGGGAAGAAGTTCAGGGTTGCAGAGCTTGTGTGAAAATCGAGGAGACTCAACGCATTGATTTTAGAAAACCTAGATGGGGACAGGAATACTTTGAAGTTGTGACAGAATCAAGACTATGCTTGCGGAAGTTTGTTCCTCTACACATGGACACTTGCACTCAGACATATGGCAGCGCCTCCGCACAGAAAAAATGCTACTGTTCAACGCCATTTTGTAACAAATCCTCCTCCGTTTACCATTTCAAGTGGTTATTGTTATCTGTGTTTGTTTCGTCACGATCAGCGTTTTGTTTACATTGATTTGTGTCGACTATTCATCGACATACTTGATATGACAAACCCGGAAGTAAATTGTTCACTTGGTGTTTTTGTTACAACTTGTAACCACCCTACATATCAGATACTTCACGTTTTATTTTGTGTATCCGTGTTATCTCTTGTCTATGGAATTGCCAGTTTTATAAAAACCAACTTTTTAAATCGACCTTATAATTGCCAACCACCAGAACAACGCGGTGGCGATTTTGATCACTGAGTTTGAATTGTCTCAAAGCCTAGTGTTACACTGGTTAGATTCTTGGAGATACCCTTTAATCGTAGATTCACCGTTTGCAAACTGTCACATCGGCTGTGAAATAAAGTAGCCCCAGAGTCCTACTAACCTAAGGCTCTCAGTAAAACAATATATGCCTCCGACAGACACAGTGGAAACCCGTTCGTACGACAGCAGTCAAGCTGCTCCGATTGTGTTCATCTCCATTATTTCAGGCAGCTTTTTCTGGGAGTAAACAGGTCTGTACTGTATTTTGAAAGAGTACAGCCATGTGTCCGAGGGTTATGTGGGCGATACTCACGAATATGGACACATTTTCAGTGAGCCATCAATGTGATTGCCTAATGCGAAGACGAAAGTAAGAAACTGTTTTAATCCTTGACTCAATACACTGGTTCTTCCACGATATAAAAGGACGATTGATAAGAAATCGGGTTCTGCTCCTTGATGTAATTAGCACGGCAATCTTGGTCCCGAAATTAAGCGGCGGCCCCCGTTAATTACGCCCAAGACAAACCAAAAGACGGGTGCAAAAAGCAACTTTGTTCGGCCCCGAAACGTGTCCGACAAGGAGAAAATTGCATGGTATTTATAGAGTGCATAGTGACCTACCAACATTCTCGAATCAGAAAACCGAAGGACAGACATCAAAAAAGTAGTTAAGGTCACTAAACTACCAATGAGCATAGCGGAATAAAGGTCAAACAGGTAAAACACTAATGGAGGTCACCTCTCGAATGGTCGCGATATTTCCGACTATTGTGATTGGATAGGATCGTTTTCTCGAGGAAGGAGGCGGTTTTGGACGGAAAAACTGCGTTCCTCTAACAGAATGCCGGTCCCAATCCAAACAAGTTAGGTTCTTATAGACGAGCGAACCTCGGGTTTGGGGTAAAAGTGATGCTGAAATCGGCCAGCTGGGACACTGAGAGCGTTTGTACCGTGCTTCAGATTAGACATAAAACTCAGCCCAATGCCATCAGTTACGAAATATCCAGATGACTCGATCAGTTTTTCCGCTGTGTTATTAAGACTTAAACTGCTTTCATTCCGCCAGACGAATTTGACCACTCTTGACCAGAGAATCGTTGCACTCAGCTATCGTCTTAGACATTTTGCAGCAGGCTACCATTAGATCGATGAGCAAAGACTGTTATCGTGATAGCTGTCTGTCAACCAGCCACCAATCACGCGGGAACGTTGATTGTCTCAATAACATAGAACTCCTGGGCGCGGTCACAGTGGCCGTGCTGACTGTGTAGACTAAGCCAGTAATTTTAGGGGGCCTGTCTCTCTTCAGTGTAAACCTTACGAATTTTGCCATTTTGACTGCAATTCACTTGGCGCTTCTCAGTTGGTTTGTAAGACTGATAGCCGGCTAACCTCGGTCTGGCCTCCGAATTAATCTTCTTAAGGTGATCCAAACACCAGTATTGTCCAGAAGTTAAAATTGTCCTGGTTATTCCTTATCCTTGTGACCAGCGTGTGCTAACTGAGCAACACTGACCGTGTCTGCGTAGTCACCGCCACTTAAGCACACGTCACTTGATTAAACAGTACGTCATCTCGGGTGTGTGGCGTTGAAATGGACCCCGCGTTATCCAGTTTGCTAGCTGGTTGACAGGTCACACTGGCACATTCAGGTAAATCATGACAACAGAGCAATCACTTTCGCTTCCATTCTTCTGCCAACGGAAGTTGTACTCCTTGAGGCTTGAGTAGACTGGTATACGGTGACCACGGAAACCGTATCAAAGAATTTGCGATATACCATCTTCGTCAGCAAAAAGCAACTCGAACTGCTGCACCACATAACTGGAGTTTGCATCACAGATATTGGCTGCGTATACCATTCTCTTCAGAAGCTGAAATTCATCTCACCTCATACGACGACTATGTGTAGCGCATACTGAAGGTTCGTCACTACGGAAAAAGGTTTGGATTCCCGTAGCTAGCGCTGATCAAGCTTCCCTAATAATTACAAGTTCTCCAGTCAAAACAAATTTTCTGGAGCCGATTAAACATTCGGCGTGGCATTCGTTTGAGCAGGCACCTTTTGTGAGCAAAATGAAACGAGTTTTCTGACTTCAGGACATTCCACTGACAGTCTTTCAAGCCACCTTACACAATAGTGTAGGTACCGCCTCAGACGACATCCTGTTTAGAGGCAGTCTTAACAACTCACTGCTAAGTTTCTGCAATAACCCGTTAAGCACTGTGCTGTCAACTTTTCTTACAGGAGGAACTGCCTCCTGCCTGCGAGCCCCTGCTTGAAAATACGTAGACACTGTTTCAAACGGGTGGATAAAAAAACACGGAGCGGAGTCTATACATCACAGAATTCAGACACTGTGTGATGGCACATATTAGCGAAAATCTTCTGGCGAGTTGAGTGAACGAACACTAGTTGTAAAATTAGTGAAAAATGATTGTGCCTATCAAAACGGGAGTGTTTGTGCTGCCTGAATGACGTCGCACAGCCCAATTATTGCAGTATTGCGACTACAATGTTCCACGTACGGCAGCCACAGCCGTCGTTAGATTCAATACGATAAGACTAAAACATGCTATTCCACTCCACTGAAATGTGTTGTGACGGATGACGCCATCCGATTCGGATTAGCCTCTCACAGTAGCCGAAGCCAAAACACGTCTGCGCAAATGGCTCGCGCTGTACCACTTGCGGCTCCACCCACACACCACATATCCAGTGCAAACCCGGAGTAATAAGACTGGTAGGTGCGTGAGTGAGGCCTTTGTGTCCAGCCGGTTGATTGGCTAGCACGAAAATGAAACCCTTATCTCTCGGAAAATAATCAGAGACAGTGCACTGACAAGATCTAAACTGAGAACGATGTGTAATATATAATGGAAGAAGTATTTCTAGAGAAGGTAAGCGCGAAAAACAAAATTCAGACTGGACTACTGTTATGAACTGAGAGGGCGGATGGCACAGAAGTTGTTTATTCCGAGAAACCAATACACGAGTTATGCGTCTCAACTTAACTACGACCAGAAACACTCATTTGCACAACACACTGATCTGAGGATGTTCCGGTTGCTTTGGACAGCAATCCTCAGTTCTCTCATGTGGCGAAAGCCATTCTACGTGATACTGCCCTCCAATGATCCTTCCCGTATCTCTCCTGTATTTGTCCCGCGGCCATTTCCATCCATGCTGTTGCCTCGCTACTGAATAGTGGTGTAAGTAGTATGGTGCGACCTTCCGTCTTCACTAGACTTTTTATCATCAGTTTGACGGATAGTTGGACCATAAACACTAACAGATGTGGCGCGTTTATCTCGAACGAGTAGCATGCGCATGGACAAGATTCGAGGGTTGATGCCAATCAGTGTGGTATCCAGGTCAATTTGTGATATCATGGGTTACGTGAGCTATGGATATTTTCAGGACACCCCGACCTAGATAGGAGAACGATCAGGGCCCTCAATCAAAGCCTCTGACTCAAGATCTTGTACCGCAAGGCATCAGATAACGTACACACACAGACGCAACGTCATCAACCTCCTAGGACAAGCTCGACAGTCACAACCCAAGAGATTCAGCGCACTCACACAGGTACAGTATTGCACAGATAAACCTATCACACATACAGACAAAATTAGACCTAGCAAAAACAACTATTAAGCCGAACCAAAACACGACATGTTGGCAGTATCCACGACGAACACATCTGCCTTTTGTCTGGCTGCTCCCCTTTGGCCAATCTGGCAAGGTTGAACCTACAAGGACCGAAGTCACAGTCAGCACATCCCACTAGATCAAAACAGCGCACAAGCACGACCACCATGCCAAGGTAGCAGAAAAGGTCATGACACAATCACTTTCCCACCAACCAACCGATAGACAATGAAAGCTACAACATACGGAGAGAAGGAGACTGGTAGGGACCTACAGACATTTCCGGAGAAATTGTGTTGTTCTTTTTTTCATACTGTTCGTCAGTTGCTTCGTGTAACTACAAATTTGCGTGAGGAAATCACTAGCCGTGTATGGTGTTCCTCAATATTATGGCTTCCCTATCGTGCCATAGGCAGACATTGGCCCATTCTTGACGGATTTGATTGACCTACATTGGTAGTTGGATGTTGTTTTCTGGACCTATTAACCAGCCGCTCATGAACTCTAGTTGAATTCGCCAGTCGTGCATTGATATGACCATCGACAGAAATTGTTCAGTGGTGAATTTTCCTTGTAGTCATTGTAAACCTTGGAGTTCATCCTGGTTATCGTCCATAATCTAGACTGAAGGATAACAAACTCACTACAAATAGAATGACTGCCGTGTCATTATGTTAGACAAGACTAAGAGGACTGTCCATGTCGACCTCTCAGTACTAATCAGTGATGTACTGATTATATGGATATTTTGCTGGGAACTTCACATTCGAGTAACATTGTGATAGAAGACCCTATCAGAGACGTGGTTATTCCAACTCTCCATGGAATATTTCAATGCGGTGATAAGCTATGGTCAAAGCCCGTAATAAGCGGATTGCGGACAACACGGGCGACCGGATGAGCCATCACTCGGCGAAATCGGACCGACAGAGGAGAATTGGCAGGCAAAAAGCCCATAACAGGAAGCGTCAACCAGACACAAACAAGCCAGGCAGAACTGCACATGACGTGTGAATAGGAACCGCCCTGTGTTGTGAACTGGAATTGCGGTTCGCAAACACGGTCGAGCATTTGGTGTGAGTTGGACACTAAAGATCGTGCTTTACTAGACAAACTTTTGTTAAAATATATTTGTTCTTATGTTCATAACCAAATAAAACAATCATATTAGACACTGCTAAAATTTGCAGGCAACAAATCGTGACCTTCATGTTTTGATAATTTTTTGCTTGACTTATCTGCATCTTTCCTCCTCATGTGGTTATCGCGGCTATTGCATGAATCAAGTTCACAAGCGTTCAAAGCAGTATCACTCAGAAATACACGCTTTCTTTCTGAATTATATAACTAGATATAGGAAGTAGATTTAGTTATTTATTTATTTATTTATTTATTTATTTGTTTGTTTGTTTATTTATTTATTTGTTTATTTATTTATTTATTTATTTATTTGAAATGACCGAGCGGGTGAAGAGCTGTGATCAGAAAAATTATGTTACTTTACAGAAATTAAGTAGAATATTCGATCTAGTCTGATACCATCCAGCAGTTTAGTTGGACCGTATCACGTGACCTTACTGAACAGTCGCATCTTCGCACGATCGGTAGGGCAGATGTGAAGTAAGACAGTGAAAACAGTTCAGTCATTTTAGAGCTAACGCGCATCACCACTTGTTCTTCACTCCCTGCCCAGTCAAAAAAAGAAACGACTGAAAGACTTTACTAACACCGTGTTTGTTGCTGCACACACTGGCTGCATCTCTTAATCGGCTTGTATCAGTCGGCTGTCGAAGACGTCAATGGATAGAGAAACCAAGCTTTTGGTTGTTTAACTGTGACCATGTGTCTACGCGAGTTTTGACATGCAATGGAGCATATCAAACTTGTATAGCTAAAACTTGAAGTTTGTACGAGGTTGACTGCCCGAACGATGAACTAAAATGCCTCTCTCATATAAAATGGGTATAGGAGGTTTGTGTGCTTTAATGTCCGGCTGGTTTTCTCTGAGCCTGCATAAGCTACGATATATATATATATATATATATATGCCGTCGTAGCCAGCTGCAAACGCTTTCACACTACCATTTATGCCATCATCGATTCTCCTTACGTCCGTTTATGGCATCGTGGTCAACCTTTTCACTATCAGTTGTTCAACTACACCCAGAATTCCAGAGAAGTTAAGACTTGGCAACCGAGTTGGGCGAACTGCAACAAAACAAGTATGAGAACAGTAGTCTTGAAAGGATTGGGTGGTTCCCAGCACAGCGTGAAACTGGAACCATTTTGAGATCACAAATTTGGTTACTGTTAGAATAGCCGCAGGCCACGACACCTGCAACGCATGAACAGAAGATTTTTTTGCACACAGATTTGGCTTCAACAGCCTGATTCTGAGCAGCATTTCCTCACACCTTCGTTATGAACATTTGTGACATGGTCGGACAAAGTGAAAGCAGCATCCAACTTGGCTCTGAAGCCAAGGTTGACCTGAGGGGCTTGAATTTTTTTTAGATAAAAAATGATCTTCACCGGCTTCTGCACTGCGGTGAAGTCTCCCCTATATCCTTGACTAGGGGGCTCGACGCTGGCCATAGGACCAAATTCTATGCTGCATAGCTAAGCGTAACATTCACCTCTAACCCAGTCATGCTTCTTATTTCGACGGAAGTATCTGGTAATGCCACCACACTCTGCATTTATTTATTTTCTTGTTGCTAGTCATACGGCAAGGCACCTTTCGGAAAAAGTAGGTGAATGACAGTTCGTCCGTGTGACAACAGGACAGTAGTGTACACCTTTACCAGATAGGTCATCTATGACCACTGTAGTGAGGATAGACGGTCGCACCATACTACTCACACCACTATTCAGTAGCAGCATGGATCGAGATGATCGCGGATCGAGATGATCGCGTGATAAATACGGCAGAGATACAGGATAGATCATTGGAGGGCAGAATGACATATAATGGCTTTCGCTACATGACGGAACTGATACATGTTGTCTAGAGCGACTGGAGTATCCTCAGAATAGTATGGTGTGCAAATGAGTGTTTCCGTTTCTAGTCGTGCTCAGACGCTTAAGTAGTGTGTTGGTTTCTCCAATAAAGTAACCTTTGTGTCATTCGCCTTTTGAGTTCACAACACCACAGAGCCAAACTGGATGTTGTGTTCCACGTGATCACACTAGTAGTTTAAAATTTCAAATCCTGACTGCTGAAGAAGCTATCAGAACCCGGTTGCGAACTTCGAATGTGTGTGCTCAAAAACCTTTTGTTCAAACACTGAGGTTTTCACGGCCAGTCGCTGCTGTAACAGGTGATGCGGCACTACATTAATTTCAGTTTCGCACTACACTGCCGACTACTCCTGTCTATCATCTCCGATGGAATATTAGAGTGATGTTCCTCTCCTTGTTCTAGTTTTTGAAGACTTGCGAAAGCACATTGTCCTCTGATTTCTCCTCTGCTTTTGCGACCTATCGATAACCTCCTACACGTGTTTACCACCCGACCCGAAGTGTGCCTGCAGTTAATCACAGAACTAACTCATTCACCATAGTAGCTATGGTTACGCGTGATACAACCTAGTGACCATTATGCACATCCTTTCCCGGTTTCCCTGTGCGAAGTGTTGTTGTCCTGTGAAAACAAGAGGTAGTGCTCTAATATTACACGGTTAGTGTACAAAATGCTCGCGTTCAATTGGATGCTGCAACAAAGGTATAATCCACATCATTGTAGACATCACAAACAGCGGAAAATACATCACCACGAACATTCGATTGTGTGCGCCGTTTGCCTTGGTTGCTATTCGATTGGGCTAGTGTTACTGTAGCAAGCATCTGTTCATATACTCCGAGACCCGAAATGACTGGCGACCTGCTCAATTTCTTGCGCGAACAACTGGACTGCTTGTCATTTTTCGCCCGTGTAATACATACTACTCACGGACGCCATCAGTAGTTCGTTGTGAACACACTATTGTGGACAACGTCGAGAAGCGGATAGCCGTGGTACAAATGAACAACTAAATCGGCTGTCTGCTATGTTTGAATGAAGACAGCATTTGTGGTGGATAGTACATGTAGTCATTGGAATTGGAATGGTTTTACAGCACGATGCTGTGGTTAAGTTTCGTTAAATGACCGACAAACTCGGTACTATCTTGTCCATCAACTTCACTGTGTGCCATGAACGCTAAGATTCGATTCTCGCGTTTAACTCATTCTGAGGGTTAATTCCTTTCCTTAAGCAGTAAAACGCCTCTTTTCTCAGGTTTTTCGCGCTAACTGATTATTCCAAACATACCCAGAACACCCCCGCCTCAGATGCCGACCTCAAACGCTTCGGAGTATTTAGCTTCTGAAACAATTGTCAGTCGACTTTTCGGTCATCCTCTTTCAAATTCATTGTTTGCCCTTGGTTTAGCCACTGGTTTAGTTCATCAACGGTGCATATCCAAGTCATGACCTTGAGTAGACCTCAGGTTCAGCTGTGACTGTTTTGGCCATCGTACCATCGACCGCCTTATCACATTGTTGGGAACAAAGGGCACTCCAAGGTAAAACATATCAGGTGCCTTATACACCCGAATAGATGGTCCCGCGACCTGCACTTTCCAGTAAAACTGAAGTTATGGGTTTCACTTAGCATCTTAATTGATAGGTACCCAGGGATTTTCGGTGGTAGACACTGAATACCACCTCCATTTGTTTGCAAGTGTTTTTCGTAGGCAGGCGTTTCAGTTTTCAGATTGTTGCGTGGCTAGTCCTATAAACTAAACTAAACCCCAGAACCCCATTTATCTAGCAAGGAAAATATTCTGAATTAACGTTAGAGGTCAATTATTACTTATAGTACACGAACATGACTATGGTGAGTTCCGGCAGCATTATATGAATCACAATCTATTACTGATCGACAAATGTAACATATACGAAACCAGAAGCTGTAATCCGGATGATCCAAGTTTGAACAAAGAACCACACCAGCATTGGAAAGGACAACAATGTGGTTGTTTGCCCAATCTCAATGTAGTATCTTAAAGTGATGGGGGAGTGGTGGGCTGCACGCTCAGTCCCTGTGCCACGGTTTGGATAGCCCTTGAATCATGAAAGTGTTCCCCACTATATGCCAATAAAAAAGTTCTGACTTCTCATCGGTGAACATTCGCATGAGTGACCCATATTAGGAATATTCAGACGCATTTCCATACGGTTGTTCCCTCTTTAAAATTCCTGTCTACATACTGGTAGCAAAGAGTTTTATGATGCGAAGTACGATTAAGTTTTGTACACTATCAAGATAGTTGTCAACCTAGACCACCAATGTGATTTATGATTGTGGTGGCTCAGACGTTAACAGTTTTAGTTCATTTTTCTGCGTTAAATTAGCCAACCCCAGAAAATAAAACTTTTCATCGTTCTCTACTCCACTAAATGCTCGCCGTCCGAAATGACCACCTTAGCTTACTCATTGTCGTATTTTTGTAATTTACATTTCGTCAGACTAAACTGGAAGTACACGTTTTGGAATGGGTGGCGATCAACTTACTGTTCTAAAGTCAATGGGTTTTACCCCTATTAGTTAGTTAATGGTTCTCTGCTCACCTCAGTGGTTGGCGGACATTTAACCTTACTTTTTCCTGTTTAAGTTGTCTCAGTATCAGTTTAAGATGTACCAGCCTAGTGGGTCTAGGCAAACTAACTTGGTTTACTTTCTGCAACTGTCAGGACCACGTCCCTTCACTCTTTAAGAGCTGACCAATCTTTATGTTCTTCAGCCTATCCATGTACATATTGACCGTGCTACCCCGGTCGCCGTTGAGAAAATCTCAAAGCGAAAGCGAGACATCTCTAACTGGAAAGGAGCTTAGAAAGTGCTCAAAATGGGCTTTTAGCTGTCGCTTCTGCTTTAAAGACATGTCTAAATAATGAGACTTACTGTTTTATCCAAGGAGAGCTAGAGTTGTTCCGCAAATCGGTTCATAGTTGGTACTATGATCTCTACTTTCTAATAAACTACACACTAATTAGATAATTTTTACACTTCGGTTATGTTAGTTCTTTCCTGGTGTAATCGTACGTATACAAACATTCCGGTGAATGATGGATGTGAACTACCGTGAATATTCGATAGGAGTCCCGGAGGGTTATCTGACACAATTGCCTACTATCGCATCGGGTCCGGCAACTTGCAACCGGTGAAGTGTTTGCTTGCTTAGGTATGATTGACTACGCTTTTAACTAGGCTGGCTGTAGTACCCTCAAGGTGGATAGGTATTCGATTAGCAGGCATTTTATTCTGCTGTTCCGTTCTACTCATTAACTTATCTATTGCTCGTTTCCTAGTTCTGGTTGTCCATATGTTTTCTGTGAAATCTTCTGTCACTAAACAGGGGAACGGGACAAACATATTTATGGACTCCATGATATGAGTTCCGTTTTGGTCAGTTTCCGTATCATCTACCTCCTCATTCATGTACAAAGACCAACGACCATGCCAGTCATTTTTGCGTGTGGCTGCTTACGTTTTTTATGTGAAATTTGCGGAATAAGCAGTTAAACCTAAGCGGAATAGCCATTGATCATTTAACCGATAACATTGTAAGAACCCTCACCCAGCTTGATACAGTCAACTCCACCGTCCACTCAGAACAGGCACCAAAGCTTCATAGGCTGGTTTGACTGTGGGCTCTTCAGGAGCGCTTGAGATTACAATTGATAGTAGTCTAGGGAGGATTCAGTGTTAATTCACATGCAAGATGTTCCGATGGAATTGTTCCAATACCAACCATTGCACATTGTACTACATAGTCAAACTAATTAGATGGCTGCACTGCTTCTAAGAACAGTAGAGAAACTAGCATCGATCCAAATAAGGTGAAGTAACAGACCGAATCTACGTCAGCTTTACTGGTCTGGTTAACCTTGGTTGATCACTCGCAGAAACCTCTTGTCAGCATTAGAAAGACACGAATTTCATGTATACACCTGAAAAGTAGCTTATGGTCTTCCTCGTTCAGTCTCACATCTTAGCAATGTGTCCGGTTAGCGCAACTTTGGAATTCATCAAATGTTTCTTTTCCTGTTCTCCTAAATCATCCTGCGAGCTGCGTTACTCAGTTCAATTTCCCTCAGTTTGTATTTGCAAATTGGATACTACTGTTAAATTATGAGTAACACACCTAAATGCTACCACTTTCTGACACATGTCTGTGTGGCAAAATAAAGTCGCATTATTCAAAAACAAATTTGCGTATCGAAGTCACGTGTCGGCGCGGTTATGGCAAAGAAGGTTACAGCCAGTCGGTGAACTACACTGGCTCATGTTTCATTTTTGCCTTCGGTTCCACTTTTTGCAGTTCTTTCATGATAATGTGCGGGCAAATTAGTCCGGTCCTAATTAGTGTTCATTAACTCGGCAGACTGATTTATAGGTGGAAGGCGAGTGAACCAGTAATCCGTGTTGGATGAACCGCAAGTTTTAAAAACACGTCCTAGTAATGCAGTGTCATTAATTACTGCAGATGAATCCAATAGTCAAAATTGGTTACCTGTAAACAGCTTTGAAATCTTAAAAGACTCACATGGTCCTCTGATCTAGGAGTGGATCCCAAAAATTTCACACAAACAGTGGAATTCACATTTGAAGCGGAACGCTGGAGGTTAAAGCTCATTACACTATCATATATGTGTGACCGTGAGGTGTGCGAGTAAGCAAACCAGTCGGGGAATATACAACAGTAATAGTGATTATAATATGAACCGGAACATGACAAGCACACATGTGATGCAGAGCGAGCGAATGGTGTGCGTTGTCGTCGTTGCATACTTATCTTGTGGACCTTACAAATAAGACTTCCTCGCTGACCTTTAGATGAACTGGTTCCGATAAATCGGCACACACTGTGATGTCTCGGCCTGTTCATGAATGAACAAAAACAAAAATTCCCAATGCTGTGTATTCTTTATGAAGGATCGGCATTTGTTAGCATTATTAATCTTCCGGAGCAGCGGGACAAGGACCATAGACAATAAGATCTGTATCGTGGTCCGAATGGGTAAGATTTACGAACCGTTTCGAATTAAGACATATTTGAAGTCGATCGAGAGTTCATAAAACGAGAACTATTTTGAAGACTTTCACTTTTGATTCAGAAGCTGCTTCTGACGGAAAATTCGTTCAAAAATTCAGGGAATAAAACGACAGGCTATTCTAAGTGACAGCCTGGAGATAACCAGTTACGTCTGACGGATACAACGTCACTTGTCTAAACTTTATACTGGATACTAGTTCGAGCAGAATGGGGACGATCGTGGAAGAGAGCACAAATTAAGTCAGTACAGTCAATTAGGTAAGTTGCTACAGAGGAAAACGGTTTTAAAATCGTTTTTGAATGTTTAACACATCCAGATTCAAATATAAATCAAGTGGATTGATGCAAGACTGACAGATGCATGGTGGAGAGGTCGTATCTGTTGGTCTCATTTACGGCCTCGTTTTTGGTTTCTGCTCCTAAACACTCCTATGAAATTTGGAGCTTCCTCAAATAACATTTTTCAGATCAGTTTGTTCAAATGTGTACCGTGTGCAACCAGTACTGATGAACTACATAAACGTCACCTGATAGTCACTGACTGATATCTTTAAACTTACTTAAAGCTCTTGATTCATATGGAGTTTCACCCTTTTTGCCGAAAGATTGTGCTGATTGCTTGACCATATCACCTGGGGGCATTTTTCACAATTCCAAAGAGCAGGACAAAATAGCAGACTGTGGAGAGAGAATGAACAGTGCTCCTGATCAGACAGGATTTCAGTAGGTGCAAACAATCTGCTCGTACTTCTGAGGTTCCCGATTCATGGAAAATATCTGTTACCAAAAGTATTTCATCACATACAATCAAACGATCCAATCCAAATCATTTTGTCACTCCTAACCGATACATTAGCCTGTATTGTTCAGATAATGCACGGTTGTGTGACAAAAACTACGCGTTCAGAAGAGTGGATCGTAACCTGGTATGACACATTCTGAGAAGAAGAAAATGAAGAAGACTGGATCGATTGTAACTTAACTTACTCTAGGATGACTGTGGTGGAAATCTACTCGATTCGCCGCTTATCCAAACCCCGACACAACAGAAGATCTGACGAACTGCCAATGCAAATATCGCGTTAAAGAAACAACATCAGGATTGGACGAACGGTTTCAGTGCTGTGCCTTCCGTTATTCGTCAATTCATCTGTTCCGTATTCCACCAATTAACGTACAGTTTATGGTGTTGCATGTGCTAATGAGATCAGCCAATGACAGGCTGTGATTTCTCTAATACTGTTGTACGTCAATAAATTCGGTGTCTCAATCCATGAATAACAATTGCTTACTGCTGCTAGTACCAAGTCTTCGCCTTATTACTTGCGTGGGAGGTTTCAATTTCTAGGGCTATTCGAATTCCCCAATTCTGAGTATCACAGATGACTCATCACACTGATTGGTCTCAACCTGTCCAATACTGCATTAGAATGCGAAACTTTTCAGGGTGCGATTCAATTTTTTCACTCTTCAATTTACACATCAGAGATCCTTCGGTTATTTTGATATCCCTTTGAATAAGTAGGCTGTACGGACTGGTGTACGGTAGGATTTTGGTGGAAACGACCAGAGTTGAATTTTATAAAACGAACGGATAATGACGTTTCAAGCATAATGAAGACCATGAAGTGACTGGAAAAACAAAACTAGTAGTAGAATGACTTGAAAGTCGTAAGGTAATATCCGACAGAGCAAACTAGATTTCATTCTACCAAGTGAGAGAACTATGAATATGTTGTTCATCCCACTCCCATATTCGTCGTATCGATCATCATGCAAATTTTTAAACTTGTTAGATACCTCCCAGTTTCACTGTCCAGTGATCTCTCCAGTAATCAGAGAACAGCAGTGAAGTCACATCAGAAGTTCTATATTGGTCCTTTCCGTCTATCGCTCAAGGTGCTCAATAATTCCCTTTTATTTTATGAAAGTATTCGTTATACGTTGCGTGTTACCGTATTGACTTCACTGTGCCCTAGCAACAACCAGCGAACTTTCACCCAAAGGTCCCAAAATTTTCAGTCGTTTACCCAAGCTCCCTTATGTTTCAAGTGGGCTGTCTTTTATTCTACACACTGACAATATCATTTCTAACCTCTTAAAAACTTTTGACTAACTTCCCAATAGGCTCCTTTGTGAGTCCACGGCCCAGAACCTTAACAAAGTTTTCACCAACGTTTGTGTGCATTTATGTTCACAGATATTGCGTTCGACCCCACCTCGTACAGTATCCTTGTAAAAAAAAACTGAAACATATACAAGGTGGAGAGAATGATCGGTCAACAGCTTGGTCCATAAAGCGCTTTTTTGTCTTAGTTCTGGTTACCACACCGTAAACTTACACTCTCACACTTGTTTCGTTGTTGAATACTTTGTATAACCAGTGTTCAATAATCCGCTCATCATGCCGAAATAACGCATGTGATTGTTGGTGTGAGAAGTTTTCTGTGTAGTTTTACTACCCACATCTATTGTTCATTCGGCCAAGTTTTAGTTTACGCTGGGTGTGTTTAATGTACACCCGCGAAAAAACCCTACATTCCATTTTAAGTATACAATAATTAGTCCCCTCAACCGGTCGTGGATCCCTAGAATACGCCACGAGTAACCGTCACGTTTGTTATCTTGTCTGTCTTAAATAGCTCCAAACTCGTACCTCGTTTGCTCGATACAGAATTTTTGTTGAGGCATCCAAACGAAATTTAACTTCATTCACAGCGAAGTGGTTAATTCAAGGGTGGTGACAACTTCCGCATGTTTTTCCGGAGTAGTCGAAAACCTGTCCATTAGGTTGCAAAACCCTGAAAAGGAGACGCTCAAATCATTCATGTCTGTTCAGTACCAGTGTGTACTGACGCTATAGCCATCTTGGCAGTCGTTAGCCCCGTGCTTCGAAATTTTCGATCGTCTGCCTTCCATATTTTTCATTCTTCCTATCTGTCTAGTAACCTTCTACGGATCATTGTTCCAAGGTCAAAAATTAACTGCATATTTACCTGCTCAGAACGTGTGGTGTGTTAACCCAGCAAATCTCATATAATTTATGACTTCCCGCTGTTCTAATCAACCTGGTTAAAAGAAACAACTACCTGAAAGAATCAACGTGGACATCAGGTCAAATTGCTGTTAGTCAAATATGTATGATGATATTTCTGGTAACGCGTCTTTCTCGAGAAGCATCTAGACCAAGTCTACTGCCAACTCATCACGATATTCCGTGTCCTCATTCAAACTACAACTAGGGTAGAAACTAAGCTTGGTTCACCAGCCTGTTCGTGTGGTCCCGGTGAATTTTGAGCACCAGACACATCGTTTATGAAATCCTACCTTGTAAGTATGAGTTTGTAATTGACCGGGCACTTCTAAAATACCAGAAGCAACCTAGTCACACTGTGTGCTACAAGCTAATGTGTTCCCCTCTACTGGGGAAAGGTTCATTTCATAAGAACTGAAAAGTGTTGACGATTTCAATTTATCAGTTAATGTTGGGCACTCTTTGGTGACTGCACCAAGGCTAAACATCGACTTAGAAGAGTGGTCACTTACTGACCGTGTACAGTATGTAGTGAAAATCGATCAACAGGATATGTAACTCAATACACCGAAATCGGTTCACCCAGTCCCCTGTAATTATCCCAAAATTAATCTCACACTTATTTATGGACTTGGGTTTCAAAGACGCGATGTGCGTTCTTTGGAATAGACGGAATTACAGATGATGGTGGGAATCGCATTATTTAGATTGTTCAAACAGACGAAGACTTGTAAATAAGCGCTCAGTATCTCAACATTAGTGTAGAAGCATGTAGGCCAATTGTCAAAGCTGATCAGAAACATGCTATGATAGAAGGTTTGTTCAACCGGACATTTGCAGAGGAAAACATCATGCAGCTGTGTTGTACATTATGTCAGCACTCCATCAGTACACAATACATCGGCGAATCAGAATTTTCCGGAAATCCACTGGACGCAACATTTATAGAACATTTGTTAGACTGTTGTCACTGTTTGTTGCAGGGGCTCGCAGTACAAATTACTGTACGAATTTCCGATCTTACAAATGTAGGGGAACGGCACATACTGTATGATTGCGACAAACTGCATCCTCTGTTTCACAAACCTGCTTGGGCACAAATTGATCATCACTCAAAACTTATCACAGCCACTTCATTCCTAAGAACTTTTCAATCAGCTTGTTTCGAATAAAAACACTATAACTGGGTTTCAGTCTCGTTATGGCTTGTCAGGGGGTGCGTATCCTAATTACGGTCAGAATTTGCACCCCGGCCACGCTTTTCAGGAGACTACCGTGTTGACCACTGCGCCATTGACCTCACATTAGGCACGACCGAATTATCAAATCTGAACGCTCAACCACTCTCGCTTGTGAGCAATGATCAGGTTGCCCGATCGTTTCGAGAGGAGACACAGTTACTGTCTGTTAACTCCAATCGATAGCCTCGCGATTAGGACTTCTGAGACAGGTTGAGATCACTAATCTTATTAAACGTGCAAGGCAATATTTCAGATTACTGATGAGTAGTCGGGGATTTGGTTTATTTTCAAGTTGACCACCACTCACATTTGATCGCACCGTTCGCATTCAGATAGACTTTCCAGCCAGCCTCTTTCGAAAAGAAGCACTAGACTCGAGTTTCGCTCTGATTAGAACTGGTCAGTAGTGCATATCCTTGCCACGGCGGGGATCTGAACTCCGGCTACGTTTTTCATGAGGCAACCGTGTTGGCCACTGCGCCATTGACCTCACAGTAGGCACGACCGGGTTATCGCGTGCAGATACTCAATCAACTTTGTTTGTGAACAACAGGGCTTCGAATGCCCAATCATCTCGATAGGAGACAGTATCTGATCTTTTATCAGAGACCCCACATGGATAGACGAATCACGGTATCTGGCGCTCACCTATCTACAGAGTAGGAAAATTCCCTGAAAGCTGTGTATAACTTCCTCCATCAAGCAAAGAATCCAACATTTACTTTAGTCTACATATCGGCTTTAAGAACATTGAAGTATGAGAACAAGTAGAAAGTGCCGTGAAGCATCCTCCACCGTTCCGTCGAACTATGTTCAGCGGAATTGCAAGTAGAACCGTCTTTTATGATCATTGTTTTTGTATAACGTAATGCTCCTGTGCCTAGGTTAATTTCTCAGACTGCATCATGAAAGATTCACCAAATGTTGATCGCCTCACAGTCTCCTTTTAATTCTCTCTCTGAGGCGTTCAGTAAACGCAAACAGGTAAGTGCCTAATTTTGTGCACGATACTTCTACTCAGGACGTCAAAATAAAACACTGTGTTCTGAAAACTGGTTTGTTGCTGACAATATTCTTGAAGGTTGTATGATAAAGAACTTTCCATATTGATTGCTATAATTACCAAATGAGTCAGTTCTCAATATGCTGACGATGATTAATTGCTCGTTCTGCCATCAATGTGTATTTGCGCACATTGTTACCACATTCATTTGGGTTGATATGTCACTTCTATCAAACGGCCCTTTAAGCAGTTAGGTTGGACTGTATTGGCTAAACAGAACCCTTCAGTTAGTAAACTGGTTGTTAAACGGGTACGAATGTTTTCTATGAGGCGTCCTATCCGGTTCCTTCCTCATGCCAATTGGGCTAGAAAGTACTGAGAATTATCGAAAATCGCTAATAAACACCGAAACAAAACTTAATCGGTGCGACACAGCTGATTAACCAAAGGGAGGCCCGTTTCAATCCGATTGGTATCCAAATGAACTACACGTGCCCGAAGAATAAAACAGACGTTAGAGTCGAACGTTTCGGCAATATTGCTTGACACAAACTGCAGGAAGCTCGTCTAGCGATTTCCAGAATGATTGCCATAGTGGTCTCGCTGAACTAACAGCGACAACAGTCACGCTTACAGTGGACTGAACATAACATTTATTGGACGTCGGTCGTACACTGGTGTACTTAGTGATGAAAAAACCAAGTTGTTAAACGGGTGCCCGGAGTTATCATGGGTGTGAACTCCGGACAGACAGGCTTGCTTTTCATGAGCAAGCTGAACACAAATGATCAATGATGGATTTGGGTGTAGTTTCGGTGACCGATTTAAATGAAAACAAAATGTAACAACTTATATTATTGTGCTGGAATGTTTCATTCAACCCGTCGTCCGAAGAGAAACAAACAATGCATGGAACTGCCAATTTCCAAAAAGAAAACGCACGTCCTACACACCTACAATAGTACCATTTTTCCGAAGAGTTAAAGATATGATGGAGCGGTTGACATACAGCCTGGGTCTTAACCGATTGCGATTACTGGTCTGACGAACACAAAGAAATGTCAATCGTCAATTAAGTTGCGAAACTAAAGAAGTTTTGAAAAAGACCGGTGCATTACAAAGCCCTTCCGCGTATACGAAGCTTGTCTGAAATATGTTGGAAGAATATATGACGATGACTGGAGCCTAACCACTGGAAGACAGCAAGCTCGACTGTGTCCAACTAACCAACAGGGTGTTAACAAATCCCGTAAAAAACGGAACGTGTTTACTCTAAACCTCACACATGATAACGAGCTAGATGCGAAGTCTTTTCTTCTTTGGCCTTTTCAAACAGCTTTTCATTGTATGGCTTCCGTAGGTAGAATCGATTGGAAAACTTGACAACACCTCTCCTAGTAAGTCATCATTATCCAACTACTGACAGACATTGTGATACTGTCAACTGTTTGATGTGTTCACGACCCTTCTAGTTAAAGGGGGTGGACAGTGAGTAGCCTCGGACCAAATGGGTTGCACGCAAGCAAGTGGAGGATAAACGGACACGAAATAGTTCCTGACAAACAGGGAAATGTGACTCAGCCAAAGGTGAATCAGTCCGGCTGTTTTTATAAATGGAGGAAAGGATGTACGAAGGTGGTTTAAGCTTTATCACAGAATGAGAATGTCAGTTCACAAAGTCACACCTTTAGTGGTTGGTTTATTCAAAGATGACTGATCAGTAGTAAAGAATTTTGGTTTTCACACAGATTCAACATCACCCACAAATGGTCGACGCTGTCGCATTCTCATAGACTTTTCAGTCAGTCCCTCTCGAAAAAAAAACACTAGACTCGAGTTTCGTTCTGGTTGGAGCTCGTCAGTAGTGCATATCCTTGACACGGCCCGGACGACAACGACGGTCACGTTTTCATGAGGAAGCCGTGTTGACCACTGCAACATTGGCCTCACATTAGGCACGATCTTTATTCATCAGTAATAAAAATACCGTCTAACAAGTTAATGATTTCTGTGACCTCAACTTGGAGAGAAGTCCTAGTTGAGGGGTCATCAGTTAGAGGATAATTACTGTCTCGAAGCCATCGGGCAACCTGATCATTACTCAGAAGCGAATGTGGCTGAGCGTTCACATACGATAATTGGGTCATGTCCAGTGTGAGTTCACTGACGCAGTGGCGAACGTGGTAGGTTAATGATAGTGCAGTGAGGAGATACGGTCGCACCATACTACTCACACCACTATTCAGTAGCAGCATGGATCGAGATGATCGCGGATCGATGATCGCGTGATAAATACGACAGAGATACAGGATGGATCGTTGGAGGGCAGAATGACATATAATGGCTTTCGCTACATGACGGAACTGATACATGTTGTCTAGAGCGACTGGAGTATCCTCAGAAGAGTATGGTGTGCAAATGAGTGTTTCCGTTTCCAGTCGTGCTCAGACACTTAAGTGGTGGTTTCTCCAATAGAGTAACCTCTGTGTCATCTGCCTTCTCGGTTCACAACAGTAGCTCGATCGGAGGTCTAGTCCGGTCCGTGCCAAGGATGTGCACTAGCGACGAGCCCAAATGAGAGGGAAAGTCGAGTTAATTGGATTTTATGAGAATTTGACAGCTGCGATCAGTCGTGGGTGATGTTGAGTATATATGATTCAACGCTGTTGGGCTGTGTTGGTTCAGGAGGACTCACTTCACCTACTCAGTTATGGCTCTTCGTTGGTGAAATGAGCTCCAAATGTCACACAAATGTCGTCGAACGATTTAAGGTTATTCAAATTACCACAGTGCAAAGTACAGATTTATTTACGCCACTTCAGTAGCTAGTATATCATATTTACATAATGACCGTTAACAATTTTCTTTCGTTTATCTGGTTGAGTTTCTACAGTTTCGAAGGCGTCGTTGTCTCTGCACTAAAGCAACAGACTTTTAAATGGAAGCAATTAAGTAAGTCTTTGATCTGCCGTTTGGAAAATCGAAATTTCGGTCGCAGCGTTGATGGAGGGCGTAACTGATAAAATATACAAGGACTGGACGCTTATGACAATCAAGTTTTCGAACTTCGTTTCAGTGGGCCGTCTCAGCATACCTATTCGACATAATATGCGTACACACAGCACACCTCTCCGTAAGTAACCACCGTAGAGGATAATCTTTCACTAACGATTACCTTTTAAGCAAACTTTCGTTGAAAGTGTCAAACATCTAGAGGGCGCCCAATACTGCTAATGGCGGATCCAGAAAGTCGTTTAGTAGAATTGATTTACCACCGAAAAACTTAACAAATGACTTGGATAAAACAGGATGCCAATCGGAGAAAGGTGTGAACATTCATTCGTTACAAAATGGTTTTAACTCTGATTGCTTCGATAACAGTCTGGATGCACTTGTTCCGTAAAATGTAGTGCATATAAACGGAGTACTGTTTAGAATAGCATTATACTGAAATTGCCAACAAAATCTTGGTTACTGTTTTTTATTCACCAAAATACGGTCATGTTGCATGAGTTTCAGTACGTGTATTCTGGTCATTACACCCGTCATTATCTAGCAGTTCCAGTAGAACGGAAAAGAAACTTACGCTACGACTTGTTGATCTTTTGTTTACTTTCATCAGTAGCAAACGTAACACACAGCAGATTACGAACGACAAACTAATAAAGACAGACAGGGAATGGATATGCATATACTCATACCAGGCAACATGTCGTCAACACCTTCACAGCCCGAAGATCTGCTTCGATCAACTTTGTGCACAGAAAGTCGGTTGGTGAGTTCCGATCAACATGCTTTCGGTGAATGTCAGCGGTTTCGGATACTGAGTGGTTTACAGCAGATTGTATGAACTAAGTGAGCCAGCTTGTAGACTGGTCGTCATGAGGTGTCTATCAATCGAATATGTGAAATTTCGAGCAAGTGGTTCTCTGGTTTGTTGTGTTGTCGACTGTTTTAACCAATTTTGGAACGTTTTCCGCTACTCGTTAGGATAGTTATCAATCTGTTCTATCCATGAAAACTTCAATACCAGTGCAATTGGACAGCTAGGCAACTTGGGAGACGGAATAATTTGAAATACTGCGTTCCAATTTTTGTACAACTGGTAGTTTTCGTAGTTCGATCCATACACAACTGAGTAACCGTGTACGTACGAGCTAGGGTGGACTTTAATTCGCGCTTGTTACCATTTGTCAAGCGGTCCACTTTGAAATTCAGAAGTAGAAGTATATTTGTAATGCTTCATGCTGCTCACCTTCAAAACGACACGCAATCACCAGTTTCATCCTTGTTTGAACGCCTCTGGTGGAGATCTTCAGAATGCGAGATTGAACCACTTTCTTTTGAGCAGCCTGAACTTTTTTTCGAACTTTTGTATCAATCTGTAGGTTTCTTTAAACTTTTTACAATATCCACCTTGCTATATGAAGCAATTTTGACTAAACCAAGCTTGTATGCTGTCAGAGCAAACATGGAGAACTGAAGATTCTGTCCGTCCTACGTTGCCTTAAGATGAACAGATCATTGTACCGTTCCATCCTCAATTCCAATGATGACTACATCAGAACCCTAAGCTACTAGCCTTTAGCGAACCTATGCTGACCAAAGCTTACCAGTTATGTGCACAAAGTGGTTGAAGCAATTCACCGGGTTGCCATGGTGTTGAAGACATGGCATTTGGTATGGATGTATGCATGTCCATTCCCTGCCTGTCTCCGTCTTTCTGTCTTATATACTGTGCTATGTGTTACGTCTGCGATAGCTGGGAAAACGCTGGAAGTATCGACACTGCCACCTAACAACCCTCATCATTGTTGTTCGGATTTTCCCCTAGCTCTAAAAACCCAAGTCTCTAAACAGGGAATGTTTCTTTTCTTTCATAACGTCAACGACACTATCTATAGCAATCAGTTGATGGAATCCACCCCATCAAACTTGACACAAATGAGCAGAAAACATGCTGATATGTAGTGTAGCGAGAAGGCGTCCAATAAAACACAATCTTTATTGTCCAAATCGCCAGTCACATGCAACGCGCGCTCTCTCGTTTATGAGCCATAACTCCAACCCACAACACCCCCCGGTTTCCGTTCTCACGTCGTGTGCACTTCTGACCGGTTTACGTGTGAGATCGGCGCCTTCTATCGGGGGGTTTTCCGCTTGCCATTCCTCATCTGTTTGTCCGATTTCGTTGCACAATGGCTCGTCCGGCTGCTCGTGCTGTCAGCCATCCACCCAATGCTGGCCTTGACCGTATTCCAACATCGTGTCGAGATGTTCCTCTAAATGTTGGAAAAACAACGCCTCCGATCTGGCCGTCTGTCGTATTTCGCCTGCCCTGCCTCGCCCGTTGGTCCGATCCAGTCGAGCGATGACTCATCCGGTCGCGCACGTTGTTCTTGATGCGATCGCAGCAGGCTTTTGAACGTACCCCCCCGCGTTGAGGTATTCGGCCGAGCGTTCGAAACTTGCACCTCCGACCTGACTATCCACCACAGTCGGACTGCTGAAGGAACATGTTGAACACACCCCATATATTACCAATTATTGTAATAGTTATAGAGAATATAGGATCTTTTTTGAGAAAATCCTAATTGTAATATACCCTAGTTGTTTTCTTATATGACGAAGCTCTGTGTCATTAACATCACGATTTTCTCAATGTTATCAGTAACCTGAACACACAAGGAATGCGGAAGATGACACATATTAATGGTCTTGGGAAACATGAGAAATTGATTCGTCGACTATTCATGTCACACTTAAAAGTTTCGAACAAACTTATGTAGTCGCTATAGTTCATCAGTTTGGACATGTGTGCTCGAAAAAGCAGGCCTAAGGAGACTATCAGATGAGCAATTCAGTGATAGCACAAGCTTTCCAATATTACAAGATAGCCCAGGTTCAGTTGTCATTCGGTCAGTGAGTTAGTCTTTTATGACCACGTCAGGATTTGTTGTAACTTACTGTGAGAATGATTACAGGAAAAACCGTTCTTTCAGAATTACCAGATAGCTAAAGGTGATGCAATTCAGTTCAACTAAAGCAACTATGCACTAGTCTACAGGTAATTTCGTAATGTTGGATGCTTCTATTACGTCGTTGGAACGACTGCTCTTAACCCTACTGAACCCTTTGCGATCTCACTGAACTACTGTTTTAAGCATCATTGTATCTGAAACTGATGTTTTCGAAAAAAAATAACACATTATGCAGTTTTTAGCAGTACACAAAAACGTGTTGGTTCGTTAATTACTGTTAGAGATTGGCAGGAGCAAAAACAATGAAGTGTACGAGGAACATTACATGCCGAATGCGCTGTGAATTTTGTCGTCCACTTGTGTGCAGTGACACATTTGTTACGTTCAGTCGTGCACATTTGTGAAGGACTTATTGACTGGTGCGATTAAACGAATGAACAACGACAATCAGTAAATGGTCACCCTGTCCAGAGAAGAGTGGCAATCAAGTGTTTTCTCATCAATTGTTGGAGCCGGTCGAACGATGCCCACTTTCTCTCCAAAAATGCGCAATATACATATCTCATTAATGCTGGCTGAGTTCTGCAAGCCACATTGTCCGTGATCTTTGAACAAGAATGTAGTATTGACATTTGTTGATAGCCAGCTCCTGTTTGTTGCCTATTAAGGAAAAATTGTACCACTATGAATATCTGGCTATGACTGTTCCAGTCATCCCCTCCAACATTTTTTTTAAAATTCCATGTTCCAGTGTAACCATTTGCATCAAAAATGGCTTCCAAACTGCTAACCAATCAGCCAGGTGTACAACTGTTCTAAAAATTCCCTCCTATAGATACGTTTCCAGTTGACCGTATTAGTTAAATGTATTCTACCTGTTATACCTGTATCAGTAGTTTGTGAGTAACGCATGCACACTCAGTCGAGTTAAGTTGGCAAAATGTTTTCTTCATCCTAAGAGGTAAATTTTCGACTATTTTGTATGCGCACATCTTCAACAAATGAGAGACGTTCAAATAAGTGTACACAACCGTGGGACCTAAAGACGCGTAAGGGGCATTATCAGCTCTACAAAATATCTACTGGTTTAGTTTTGGGGCTGATTTAAAAATGAGAATGTTGTGCTTGTGTATAAATCAAGCGAAATAAGGAATAACGGGAGAATAGTAAGACTGGGCACGTGCAAACAAATGTTTGTACAAAGATCTAGTGGATTATGTGGGAACACACTTGGGGGGATCTGAATACAAGGGGTGGGTTATGTCTGATAAGCTTTTCCCTGAGAAGTGCTCGCCCATTTCGAAATAATGGAAAACAATAGAATCGTCGGATTGTTTAGAGGAATGCCATTACAGCAAGACAGATGTGTTTAGGGATCTGGTAAAAAGTGTGAAAATCTTAGACAGCGAACCAAGGAAAACAGCAAACAGTACATCCAGTGAGGAAACACAAAAACCCTAATAAATCGATTATCCAAGTGGCAGTGAATGGCGAAGGAAGTCAAGCGAAAGACATTGAAGGAAAGCTTCCGGACTTTCATGAAAACGTCAACAGCATGAAGTGACCATGCCATTCTGTTACTCATTATTTATACGAACGGAAGAACGTCCATGTAAAGTTTCTCAGAAGGATTTTTTGGGAATGAAGATAAAAATGTCTGCACATTTAGACGTGTTGAGAGAAAGACTACGAGACTCTGGTCAACTTGCTGACTTGGATAAACTGTCCAACAGGGTAGGAGAGAAGAATCTAGTTGGTCGCTTGTTGTCCAATATCATAGCATCTGCATATATATGATTACAGATGTGTGAACGTCTATTGGCACGAATACAATTTAAAGCGGAAATAAGAGTACGGAGAGGACTTAGCCTTTAGAACACCAGGGTTCTCTAATCGTCCGCTTAAACAATTTTCTACCGAATGGCATTTTGAGTACATCGATCGAACGGTAGAAGTGATCGACGACGTATTCAGCTAGTAAACCAGATCAAACATCAGTGATATGTCAGATAGCTCCGACAATGAACGTTTCACTATGCTCTCCCTCAGACTGACGGTTCATGATTAGGACGACAGTGAGTCAAACACCACCTATCTTAACTGATCAGTCACAGGATCTACCTGATGTTAGCTTGACTCGTTGGTCGAAGATCAACGACGATTTCCACCACTTTCTGACTACTTCTGCTGAGCAAAGTTATGCAGTCATAAAGTCAGCCATGTGATTGGGGGATGGGGTAGGGCATCATAAAATAGTAAGTTAAATATGAAAGTAATGGTAGCAACAGAGTTTTTATCTGATAATCCTATCCGTTAACCCTCGTTTTCCCGGTCACAATGAACGGACATATAATCGGATAGAGTGCGTCGGGCATCTCACAAGTGTATTAAGGAGTGCGCGACAGGTGTGCAGTTAAGTCCCGCAGATAAGAATACGTGTACCTTTGTAGCGATTAAATTTCAGCTGCGTTTTGATGATCCAGTATCTGGTCCTGTTTTTCGTTCAGTTCCATGAACGTAATTTGAACCGAAACTACGAACCTTAGAAACGCTATTCTGAGGTAAGGCATGCACACATATGAATAGATTTTTTGTTCTGTTCAAACCGTTCAACCTAGTCAGAAAAAATGTTGTGTACAACATGAGTTTTTGAATGCTGAAACTGGGTGATAAGGCCAACTTTCTCCTTTGGACTGCATTCTGTGGTCTTTCCCACTCATCGGACTACAAGCTATCTCATCCATGTTAAAGTTACCGTTCTGTTGAGTCTGCTAGGACAATGCCATGTGTTTCTTTTGGTCAGCTTAATTTCTCATGAGCCTAAACCCCTGTTTTATTAAATAACTAGTCCTATTTTTTATCAGTACTTGCTTACAATAAAGAAAACAGTGAAGGAGACAGAGAGGGAGAGAAAGTCGTCTTTCGTCACCTTTTGATAAAGCTAACCTGATTGATCAAAATTTGGAATGAGTAGGTTTGCTTGTCCTTGCTAGCGGTTTGATTTGCGAAACTACTGATGCTCTTATGCTGTTAGCATCTGACACTCACCGTCTGTTAGGCAAACGAATTCGCTGTTTTATCGTTTGAACTACTGAACACATAGGTAAACTAGTTGAGTAGATGAACGGAACTAGTAAGCAGATAAACTCCTTCCCGAAAACTTGCGTAGCAGATCTGATAATTTAACAGGGAGTCACTTGTGGAAATCTGGGTTTTGGCAGGCTTTGAACCAGCAAAAAATATGCCCAGGTACGACAAGTTTTCTGCTTATTAGTAATACAGGTTCGATGATCACTAGTGACGTTAGTAAATTCCAGCGTGAACCGTTTGAAAATTTCTGCTTGGGCCGTCAATCCTCCGAAAATTTCGATGAATTTCCCGACACAGAGAGGCTGCTGGATGAGTGATTTCAAATGTAAAATTTCTGGGCCCTACCCCTGTGAATTCGCGGCTCAGGTGGGAGAACGCTTACCGCGCATGAACACGCTGTTTTGTGACTGGTTCGAGGCGACTCGAAACTCACATTTTTCACAGTTAGATTTCTTGGGAATCTCATTCTTCACAGCCTCACTGTTGGCCGGTTCACAACAGTTCTGCAGCAGTGACACTGACTGCGCGCTCCACAGACTTGAAAACATTTTAAATGTACCGATCGCCGCTTTTTGACACTTTCGGACCTGGTTTATTGCCTTAGAACATTGCTTACCGGTAGTTTTGGATTTTTGTTCGTGTGTAAAACACACCGGTTGAGTAGTAGTGCTGGGTTGACAAAAGGCGAACCAATACACGTGCCGTAACTTAGAGAGACGTGTGGTTATATTTGCTGTAATAGCGGGTCTACGTTTCCCAGTCTGACTTCAATATCACCTGAAGTCACACTACTCAAGCCCTATTTCCTGTGAGTAAGCCATGTGGCCAGTTATTTGATTTTTCGACTTTGGCTTCACACCCAGTTACATACGCTTCTTTTGTCCGGTTTCAGCAGTCTCCCCCTATCATCATCATCATCATCATCATCATCATCATCATCA
>QNGE01002410.1:2760-49107 GCA_008508345.1 Paragonimus westermani
ATTTCACGCAGAGTGTTACAACCTGCTCATAAAGTTGTGTTATTCTTAATTTGTTTATCAGTGAGCAGGAGTTTTGTTTAAGTGGTGAACGAGTTTTGCCATACACAGATACACCGAAATGTAGAAAATACTCCTCATAACAATTCAGAAATCCATGGAAATGCACCAACAGCTGACATCATTTGTGATTGTTCAGATTCCATGTTGTGCATTAACTTAAACGGCGTAGATGTTTCACAAATATCAAGTAGTTTTACATCAGTAGAAAAGGTGTCAATCAAAAGTCACAGTGACCTTCAGCTAGCATAAATGAACTTGTTTGCCCCTTAATTTATGTGCACAAAAATGGTTTCTACTGCTTCTATTCCGTCATCTTTTCTTTTCGTTTAACAGACTGATGAAAATCAAGAAATTGGCTGTACTCTATGGTTCATTAATTCTGTATTGCATAGTAAGTGTGTAAAGTTGAATCAATGTTTCAAAACTGGACCATAAATCTCTGTTTTGTACCTGTCTTCCTCGGGTACAAAAGATAACTTTCTAAAATTCACTTATCAACCATATACGCAACCACAAGAAATTAATTTTGCTAATTGAGCAGTACATAGATTTTATGTTTTCTTCAAGATTGCTTTCACTCCGTGTCCTATAACGTGGAGATCGATCCTCTACACATTCTCCATTGGTGTAAAGACCCACTCTTCTGTGCATGTTCTCATGTGAAAGAAACTATGGACAACGATGGAGAGAAGTTATTGGAACATGAGAAGAAACAGTTGCAGTCTTTCTCGAACCAAGTGTGAAAGTATACATTTCGACCAGTATGAATTCCATTTCCAGGAGTAGAATGAAATTATGACCTGAGTTGTAATTTTAGACTATCTACAGGCACTCTTAAAACGAAATGCGCTGCAAAACTTTTGTGCTACAGAATACGGCTTCACGCAAGTCAGTCAATAGAACGTTACGTCTAACAGCTTAGTAACAGTCTGTGCATGTCGGTCCTGAAAAACCAAGGTTAGTCAGCCTTCACTAGTAAACGTTTTTTCATCACGTTGTGCATTTTAAAAAATTCATCCCATCATAGTTGTCTATTGACTGCGCAGACTTAAGCATATAATATGTGAAGCAATTCACTCAATTTACTATGATATACAAAACCATTATAATTTCCTCTTGCATACGACGCAACAAAGAAGAAATCACTACTGCGGGGATGTTGGCAATTATGAAGTAGGCACTCTTCAACACTCACCACAACTACTGCTTTTCATTCAACAATCTGGTCAGCCGCTTTAAAAGGAAAGAACTGGGTTCGGGCCCTGTTCTTACGCGTATCCTCTACGTGAAACAGATTAGAACTATGGCCAAGGTTTTATGAGGCAACACTGACAAACACTGTGTCACTGAATTCACAGTGGATACGAATGAATCATCACGTGCAGATACTCGTCAATGTACTCGTTAGTTTGGTCTTGCCTGATATGAGGAGAATGTTGTAGTGGTCAACAGAGTTGCTTCATGAAAAACTGAAGTTCTAGTCCTGGTCTTATCATGAATCTGCACGGCTGACGAACTCTGAAAAGAGCGATACCTGCGTTTAATGGTACTTTTCGAAAGAACCTAACTGGAACGTCTACGGAAATGCGACAGCCGCGATCATTTGTAAGTTATACAAAATGTGTAAAATTTCACTACTCAAAAGTTCCTCAACTGCATTGCTCCTGGATGTCTTCTGTAACTTTGGAAACCTCGAAACACCGGTTCAACAACGATATTCGCTTCACTCTAACACCAACGTGTGGTAGAGTAATCAGAATTGCGAAAGGAAGTTTGATAGTTCTTTTCTTCAATTTACCATCGAACGGTTGAAACGTAGAGTATTACAATTCGCTCGTAACGTTGTGTTGTTCCTAATCTGTTTATCGATTACCATCGAATCCTTATGTAAACCGTCTTTTGTGCACAAATTCGCGATTATTTACACCTGGTTGAGCTCCTGTAATCCACAGTGACCATCACTTATTCAACAAGTTTGATTTCTGAGCTGTATTTGTGCAGTTGATATGACATTCGGTCGATTTTGTTTAGCTGTTCTTCAACGAATCTACTCATCATGCTCGAGAACTAAATATCGGGTTGTTTGTTTTGCAATTAACTTGTAAATCATGCGATTGCAAATTAAGTTAGGTTATTCTTAGTTAACCCGATAGTATTTAAGTCCTGGATTCTGGTTGATGCATTCGGAAGAATTCTATTAATAGCTTTGTTCTAATGGTCGAAGTTTGTGGAAGGAAGATTAAAGGTATGTGGTATGGAACTACTGCATATAAACTCAAGTAAAACCTCGCAAACCCGACCGAACTGTTACTTGAAACACTACATCACTCAGAAAATTGCTTTATTGCGAACCTCACTGTCTCATTTTTTTACTTGCGCTTATCTAGCAGACAAATCAGCCAAACTGCTATAATGTTTATGCAACTGAAGACGACTAGTCCTCACATCTCGCAGCCAGATTTCAAACGGACTTCAATCAGCCCATTGGGAAATGAAAGCAGGTTCAACAATTTCTGGCATACTAGTTGCTGATCCCATTTCATTTTGATAATTTATTGATTAATTTTCTTCCATCTACATCCAACCAGAAAGAAACTTGGCTGAGTGTGTAAGGCGTGGAAAATAGTGCGTTGGCGTTCTCAAAATGGAAATGAGTTGTTCTACTACTGGGGTGCATGAAAATGATTCAGTGTCAATATCAAACGTCAGTCTTCTAAACCCTGCTGTTGTCATCTGATGCATTCGGTTGAACGCACGTATCGGTGATTAATAACTCTAACAGGCCAACCCTTAGCAGCCACTTCATCCAGCTCCAATGCAAGATATCACTGGCTGTAGTCTTGCAGATTCGAAGTTTGAAAATAACACCTATTTAATTTCGACCACTTGTATGCCTGAAATTGAATATCGTAATCATCTCAGAACTACACGCAACAATTTTACCAACTCTATTGTCCTCATTCGATGTAACCACCCAACTGAAAAACTATTTAAAACCCCAATAACTTTACTATCCCGTCAAAGTTTAACACTTCCTTTGTGGCATTAGTGTAACTTCTATTTTGATCCGACAAATTGTATCGGAGAGGAATTCCGAGTATATGAAGTACAGTTTGAAAATCCTCTCTGTGAGAAGGCTTTCTCACCATCTCACTTCAAGTTGGTCGTTTTGCTGCCTCAACTCACACCAATAAGTGTATCTTGCAAGCAAAGTGGATGATTCTGTTTGTGTCGTCCTTGAGAAACTTGAATAGTAATGAAAGAAGTTTGTAAGAATGGCAAATACCCACTTCATTGTGAATTGTTTCACAGCTTCCTATTAAACCTAACGTATCTGGTGTATTAGAATGGAGTACTGGCAATATCTTCGCATTTCTTTCAGGTCTATCTTTGCACTTTACTAACCCTAAGTTGGTACGTTGATCAACCAAGACGAATGCATACTTTTAGCAGACAAATTCCACGATTTCTGACCGGCTGTTTGTGTGAAAAAGTCTCATATTGTGACGAAGAATGAAAGTATGATCTAAGCGTTCTGGCTCAGAACGGAAACTTTCCCATTTCTCCTTGTGGTCTACGTTCCGAAACACAGTGTACTGACAAGGCATGATGTATGTCAACACCCTAGCAATAACATAGATTATAAACACGAATATTCTTGTTATATACTGGGGCTATGAAGAACCTTCCTAAAGTAAGACAACTATCCTCAGTAATGCCCCACTAATTACTGTGGATACGAAGTCGTTCAGGCCAGCAGACTGGAAACGTTTCAAGGGCGTGACTAATTCGTCGACCATGGTTTGGGTGAACGACTTTAGGCCGACAGATTAAAGTTCAGCTGCAGAACTTTGTGGAAACGTTTTTTGACCAAGGTGAACTAGCTAGAATGCCCCAGAAATATTGCATCCAAACAATTAGCCTTAATGATTTAGTATGAATGTATACATCTATATCTTCAGCAATTTTAGTTATAACTGACCCCTAGTATTCGTTTAAGAGAAAGTAAAAAAAAACGTACATTACCATTTGGTATGAAGATGGATTGCGTTGCATTACATTCCTTCCCTCATTCCGAATTAAAGATACACTTCTAATATAGTCAAGTTTCTATAAGTATTGTCCCCTGGGGACCTCCATCTGACATCCAGTAAACCCAAGTACTTCCGAGACTCATTATCCTAAATGTCTCGTGACACAAGCCGCCGCATCGACTCCCAGCAGTGTCCGTGAACTCTCGATACTGCGATGGATGATGCTTAAAAGTAAGTTTACTTATCATCAGCGACGGGGTGCAACAACCTTTGGCAAAAATCTATATTAAACCATTCCTGGGCACTGATGAATGATTAGACGTTCGCAAACTGATTGGAAAGTGGCCAATTAATACCAGGTTATGAGATGGAAAAGCTCAACAGATGGAGGAAGCCAGTGTTGACACCCAGACGAATCGGGGTACTTAGCTTTCATTTCCAACCTGTCTAGGAGGCCGAATAAACACAGGTCGGTTTATTTCATCTAATGACTTTGAGTGGAAGAAAGTCGGCCCGACTACTTGAAGAACGTACCGTTGGCGGAAGAGAAAACGGCTCACGTTTTGACTTGGATTCAAATTTAATCGAACATATTAAATAGCGTGACTGAAAATAGAGCTCACCGATCGTCCAGCTGTTTCCAAGTCTGGTTATGTCAAGGATCAGGTACACTTATAATGAAACGCTCTAGGTTTGAACTTAGTGTTACGCGCCAAGAACAAGGGTGTTGCGAAATTTCTTAGTCAGAAAACCAACACAAGCTTGTGTACTTAAACTACCTCAAACATGAAACTCAATTGCGCATAACACAAATCCTGGGAAGCTTCAGTTGCCAAGTCCTTGTATGGAAGACGTTATTTCTTGCCGAAGCGTACTTCAGCCTTCCTTCTTGTACGTTGTACTGGTTGTCTCCTTATCTAAATACGTGTCTTAGTCTGACCAATCATGAGTAGTATAACGTGACTGTTTATACACATTATGGTCGTCCAAAAGAATTGTCTATGCTGCAGTAGAAGTCGCTGATTTGCGTACTGGCCTTAGTTGTTTTGACACGTTTGATGCGCATTCTCTTCTGATCATAGCCTACATAGCTGTTTTCCATGAACACGACGCTCACGCTTCTCATTTTTGATCGAATATATTAGACCACAAACTCACACGTCTGTATATGGTCCTCTTCACCTTGCTAGGTACATCCTGGATCCGGGTACTGTAGCGTTGAACTTCGACTGCTTTGGTGTGACTCTGCTTGTCATTGCGTTAGTAATAACAGCAAACTGTTGAGCTGTGTAAGTGGAAGTTTTTATGAGTCCAGAGGGCATGGTTTGAAGAAATTTGTGCACTAGTTCAGATATTCAAGTAAGAAATAATTACTTCTGGTGGAAAGTTCAGAATTAACGGTACAGTGGACCTAGCAGCGTCCGTCAAAATTACGGTTTGCAGAAAACTAAAGGACTTGACTTACATTTCTAAACGCTCGGTGTCTTATTACGTTAGTTGTTGTACGGAGGTCATGGCTGTATGTGATCTGTTAGTCATGCAAGAACACCCAGACCTAAATAAGAGGACGATTAAGGTTATCGACCAAAGACTTTAGCAACAAAGAATGCACTGTAGTTAACAGATAAGTGGTAGTAGTTAAGAAAGTTCGCCGATTTCTGACAAAAATCAACATTATTCAAACCGCCAGCATGGAGCTTTATGTGACTGCATTTTGCCAGACCGCTCACTATTGACTGTATTGAAGTGACTGTCCAGGTCATCATACTGTTTACACCGTTCATTTCAGCCTAACATATGATCTAGGTACGCAAGCTGGATCCAGCTTTTTCCTGAGAGCCACAAATGGCAACGTTACAGACACCATACATCACCGTCACACTTTGAAACTGATTCACTGTCGTTGGAAACATTACGTGTCACGTAAGTCTCGTTTTCTACTCTCCATCACATGGTCTTTGGCCTATTCCGTTTATCGAACAGAAATCTGGCCTAGTTTTTTTCAACCACAAACGACTAGACGATACATAGGACAGAGTCTGAGTACTTTTTCGTAATATGAGGAAATTTAGTGTTTGACAATAAGAAACTGCTTTTATCACTACACGGAAACACCAAACCAGAATGAAGCGTGGCCCTGTAAAATGAAATGAGTTTATTTCTTATTGCGTTGTCGAGTCCCCATTAACACAGACTCAGTAGTTTTCATTCGCATACCGCTCAGCCTCGTATTCTTAACAAGTGTAAGTGGTTTCGATTTACGGACAACTGATTTTGTACTGTTATACATATTCCGAATGTCAGTGTTCCCCGAGTTTACGAGGAGCAACAGCTTAATACTGAAGGATACAGCATAAAACTTGTAAGACAATCACTCTCAACAATTTGTTCTCGATGTGCATAATAGAAAGTAAGTTCACAAAAACATGGTGGACGATTCATGTTTAGCTAAACGAAAAATGAGCCAATTTTCATACTTAAACGGATATCACCGAGGAATGTACTCTAGACGAACGTATGAGATAATGTTGTCTTCACGTTTGTAATTACTCAACGGTAACGGACCTGATGGATTGATCTGTACAGGACAGTACATGGTGAATACGCGTTTAGATGTGGCTGGTTAATGAGTTGCAAAGTTTTTAATTTCAACGGTTAAAGCTAGTTAGTTCTTCTAGAAGAAAAAGTGTACACCATCACGAATAATCACATCTGGATACTCGCCTCTACGGTCTTCACGTAAAGTGCCTGCCGGATGTTGCAGGTTCCGGCAAAAACAGTTCAATACAGAAAGCTGATATTATAAATATCGTTTTAAAATGGAAAACATTGATCTAATGAAATATCATGTGTAGGCTCCGACTAAACCTGAAATAGCACTTTTAAGATTCCTTGGTTAGACATATACAAGAAAGCAGGAACATCTGTGCAGTAAACTAGAGGTGGCGCCCAAAAACTTAGGGTAAAAATTTTGCAAACAAGCGTGCACTCCATGGTGGACAGCATGGATAACCGATACCTGGAAGCTTTTGTGAACAATACAGGAGGCG
Organism: Paragonimus westermani; assembly: GCA_008508345.1. NCBI lineage: Eukaryota > Metazoa > Platyhelminthes > Trematoda > Plagiorchiida > Troglotrematidae > Paragonimus > Paragonimus westermani. Next base: position 9,905 of record QNGE01002410.1, read on the forward strand.
TTCCATCTTAAAGTTTCTGCATGGTTTTGGAGCATAAAACTGGTGTGTAGTAATATGTGACTAGTTCTTAATTACATTTGCCCAAAAATCAGTAAGCTGTTGCATGTAATCTTACTTGAGCTTGTCTTCCAACCAAAAGTCCGTATAACCATGAGATGCAGTCTGTCACAAAAACATTACAGTAACTTAAAATTTGAGTCTAACCTAAATCCGTATCAACCGCTTCTCCAAAAGTGGTCAAGTAAATTCGAACAGAACATGTTGAACTGGTTTGAAACATTTCCTTTGAAGTTGCAATAATTTACTAGTTTATGGTGGGAAACGAAAAACAAATAACTCTGAAAGAAGACTGACATTTTTTAAGGGTTCTGAGGAAAATACATTTTTAAACGCGCCTTAATTCTGTCAAAATACCACGCAGTTTGTGACATTCTAAATATGTTAGCACTATAAGCACATGAAATACAAATTGTCTGTCTACGGTAGCCTCCAAAACTGATTTAGCAACACTATAAATTTCCCGATTTAAACGCTGCATGGTTCAACTCTTCCAGACAAGACTGTCGCTACCAGAAACTACAAAAGATAGAAATGGTCACACAAATATTTATTTCAACTACATATTTCTGGCCATGTATATGCATATATATCACTGTGTACGGTGTGTAGCATGAAATGTCACGTTTTTCGTGCATGTGATCAGGATGGTAGGAGAAAAATGTATTAGATGTGTTGCAAATTGTACGTAGCCCACTATCCGGCTTGGTCACCCACGGTTTGAAACAATATTATAATATCGAAGACTATGTAGCACTCGACTGCCTGCCAAGATAGTCCTCATCGTTAACGCTGACAGTGATCACATGTTAACCAACTTTCGTCACTAAAATTCACTTTTCACGTGCATTATTGACAAAAGTTAATTTGCCAACCAGTTTATGCCACGCTGGGCATGCTGCTGACCTACCAATTGCAATCAGTTCGTTCTTCCCCACTTCAAACGGAGAAAACCTATCAGTTAACTTTAGTGTGGCTCTTTTATGGTGCTGATTTTGATATAGGAAAACCTTTCAGTGAAATCGATTTCGACTAAACATCTTGCGTCCGTTTCGTTTAAATTAGCTGGTAAGTCGTTAGCGTCAATCATGTTTCTGGAACAATGACTAGATTATTCAGGATAGAGCTAAAAATTAACCTACCTTCAGGGGTCTACTGCATTTGAGCTAAAACCATATTGAGACTTCCGTGTACTCCCTAAAAGTTAATTCTATTTATTTGGCCCAACTACAAATTGCCTCAGTTTTGTGTTTTGCTGTCTGTTTTAACTTGAGATCGTGATGTCTGCTGGTCTAACCCTAAGTTGCGCAGATCTCACATTGTGTAATTTCTCAAGCTGCCATATGCTCAGGTTGTCTGATAGCCTACCTAACGTACTGAGGGTTCATGAACCATGTACACTGATTCCAGTAACCCAGCTTACCAATGCATTAGGAAAACGTTTGTATCAAATGAATGACTCCATGAATCACCCGTTCCCCGTTTACTCCGTTGATGATTTACCTGTAAAATTTGTGATATAAATATGACGCGTTTAACTTGATGATGAAACACTGAAAACGAGGTTGTTTGCTATATAGCATTTTTCATAACTATATAACAGTATGGTGCACAGTTACTTCAGTTAGATCAACGTAATTTGCACTGTACATCCTACAAAACACCAGCACTCTCAATACATTAAGTGAGCACAACTTTTTCCAGGTGGGCATAAAAAAATTCTCTCGGTCAACCGCTAAGGCTTCATAGAGAGAAAGCAGGTAAGCAGTACCCCAAAATATCCAGCAACCCAACGCGCCTGATGGCAAATATCCTTTAAGACGGCATTTGGGAAACGATTTCTCAAACTGCTTTTGGTCAATTATGCATCTTCTGAATAAAACTTCAACAGCACTCGCAAAGTTTGACAACTTTGTGTTCTGATTGACTTTTAGCCACGGTCTTTTGGGAGAAAACACTAGGATCGATTATTCCCTCGGTAAACCTTGCTACCAGTAAATAATCAATGAGGAAGTGTGGACATCATGAGCAGTATTCATGGAAGCAGGTGGCTAAACTTCTAGTTGTGAAAATCTAAGGTCAGTATTGTACGGAGCAAGACATTTGTTTTATGGAAGTTATTACGTGAATTATTCTTTTAGCTATATCATTTATGCATACTATTGACAAGATTTAACGAAGGCTAAACCTAACCTCAGTGTTCCATTTCAAAAGAGGCTAGCCGAAATTTCACCGTGTTTGCCAAATCTCTGAATGATCACAAATAATATTTATAGTCTATTTATGAGGTTTGTGATACATGCACATATTAAACCCTGCTGTTGTGAAGAATTCATCACAGTTTACTGACTAACTTTTCGTTTGACATAACACTATCTCACGGAAACGATTAGCATACACGTGCGTGGGTGCAATATCTGCGATTGCAACACGGGAAATCTTGAACAAATCGAGGTGAAATCTTTGTGAAGCATTAAATTAAACTTGTTTCCCATTATAGATGATCGAACACCCGAATTACATACCTCATTAACAAAATGTTCCGTATAATAACCATCCATCTAATCCATAACGCTGTATACATTTTCTGAGGGTATGTTTGTAAGTTTCATGTCGGATAAATAAGCAGCTTTGATCTTCATTCTTTTCTGGTGGCAAAAGAGTGCCATCCTCTAGGTAGTGTGCTTTGTAAGTGTGAGACAGTCTACTTTCAATGCAACTCAATAAACCACTATGTTATCCACACCATTCGGCAATACGTTTAAAGTCCCTGATTTTTCTCTGATTGGTTAGCGATTTCGGTAATTTTTTAGTAACTACAGTTGGGTGTAATTTCTCTATTAGATGAGAGACTGTTTTGAGTCAATCATGCCAGCATGTTAACAATGACACCGATGGCACCAACTTCTCTGTTTCATCTGTCTACTCTTACAATATCTTCTTTGAAAGTTGTATACTCGATGCACAGTTGCACAGCCGACTTGGAATGGAGCCAGAAACCGATCGACGGAAGAAGCACTTGGCCACAATGTACACTCAACGTGCTTGACTGTGTAGGCAATACAAGTTTCGTTCGTTTTTGACTTCTCAATGCTTGTACAAGTAGACAGTGGTGTCATCATATATGGAACTGGCACTGATGTAAGCTGGGTAACATATTGTGAAACCGCTCTGCTGACTCTTTTGCGAGTACAGTATCAACGCAAACTATAACCACCTAACCCATGAACACAGACGGTGACATAGTTGGTGAACCCGAAAGTATATCGACATTTGGCATCACATTTTACACAGCAAAGCTGACAAAGATCAAATTTCAGTGTTCAATATTATTTATATCGCTGTCCACCACAACCATGTGTCATGTGAAAGAAAGTTTCACTCGTAGCCTTCTCTGTAAAGCCCTAGACTTCTTGACAGTATGTTGACGAGAACAGCCCTGACTGACACTTACTCGCGCGCTGACCTTAATGCAAATCAAGTGACAAGTAATTTGATTATTATGGGTTGTAAGCGTTAAACCTGAAAGCATTCTGTCGCTAATTAACCACTTTTCCAACACTTCAAGTGAATCGATATGAAGTCAACTGTACAGACAGCCGTCCTCGATCCTCCTCTTCATATGTTTCCATCGACGTATGATATGTACGAATTACATAAGGAAGTCGGAACAAGTCAGCTATGTCATTAGAATTCAGCAACACAGACCCTCAGGCAAGGTCAGATTAGGCATTCCAACTAGCCAGCAAGATTTATCAAATCCATCGAAGAGCCACTAGATTACGACTGTTATTATCGGGTGTTGCAACTGACGATCATGTTCACAAAGGTTGTGTGCACACCGACCACTTCCTTTGTCTACTTATCCCCAAGCCACATGAAACGCTGACAAGAATGAATCACCTGACAACGAAAAGCGCGTGTCTCGTGACAGTCACCTCCGACAATCTGGCATTTCCTGCCCTTATTAAAAAAATTGTGATTTGTCCCATGCCTGTGGGTCTGTTAATCTACCGGAATCGCGCTGGTTTCTACACATTATAAGTACATCTCTATAACTGTTAAAACCTTTTAAAAATGGTCAAAAACACTTGCTTGTGCTGTTGACCTCTTGTGAAATAACACATCACATAAACACAATAAGGTTTGCAATTAATGAATCAGCGTCACATTCTCGAGCTGATAACAGTCAGAATAATAACCCGTGTGATATACTAGCTGGATGTTTCTGAAAGTATACACAACAGAGAATTTCAAGGACATCCTTGGACAGAAACGGATACATGCCAGTCCATCCCATGAGTATTGTCTTCCAATACACTTCACAACAGTTCACTATGATGAATTGGTAGAAAGTACCGATAATGTGCTACTTTAATCCGACTGAGTAGTTACCGCAGTGAGCTTGAGCTGACAGCCTAACATAGGCGCTCGTTTGTCGGCTAATTGTCAACGGCACCCGTTCAACTAATAGAAACGAAACGGTTTACCTGCGAACACATCAGTCATTCTGAAATAGAAACAATTCTTCTAATAGACAGAACATCTACACTGCAACCTTAACGTGAAATCCAAACTCAATTGGTGTATTTTCAGAGACCAATGGTACAGCGATGGGCACATCCCTACTGTCGACAAGAAGATAATCCATGCTATTCACATGTTGAACCAGCCACGTTGTTCTAGTTATCTCAGTGCTCAGCTGGATACATTGCTTGAGAGTAACTTGATGTCTGAACAGTCACTATAATAAGAAGTCAAAACGTTTTGTTCCTCAAAACGGAAAATATCAAGGTCCACAACTTCCTTAGGTTGTGAAAATCCGCTCATAGGAAATGCTGGAGTTCGGTGACCAATTTCTTACTAATGCACCACAATGAATCGGCTTTTCGAACAGTTATCTCATTAAACATTACTATAACTCTAGTTAGGAACTTCGAACTTAGCGCAACGATGAGACACACATTTATTCCACTCTCTTCCAAAAATGACATCTTCGAACAAGTGACCGGTATTCCCTACTAGTAACTGGAACCAGTGTTCCATTCTGCTTGACTGTTGACTTGGATCACTTTCAGATCCATATCTACAAGTAGTTTGAAAAACAACCAACCAGTTCATGAGCAGTCGAAGCTTACGTAATCGTTCATTGGCCGTTAGTGTGCAGATTAACAAAACGTACAAAAGACTAATCAGATAAGTGAACTTAAGCCAGCTTAAGTACGAAAAAGCATTCTATCATCTACCATCAATGCAAAAATTCCAACTCTTGTAGTGGGCTCTCAGCAAAGGTTGGCGTGTAAAAGACATTTCCCAGATCGTATTCAATCTGCTCCACTCAAGCAAAACAGAGCAGGCAGGCAACGACTGATTCAGCTAAGACCAGATTATGTAGTCCAGTTCACAAAAACAGCTCGGTCACGACTCCTTATATCTTTCTCCTTCAGCTCAAATAACTGGCCTTGTTCACACGATGTCCAGGGACGACTTTATGTGCGTGATAATCTGCCTTAGATTTTGACTTTGTTGCGCCTATGGCCAGGTATCGGTAAAGTGTGCTTGGCACGTTTTGTTTTCATTAAAGACGTCTGACTGTACACTCATTTCGCAACTGCAACGTCGTCCCCAGTACTCCAATACAAACTGTATCTACTTAGATTGCTGCCCGCTGTGCTGGGTCGAACAACACGTAGCAAGCGACTAAGATGATTTTGATTAAAACCTTTAGCAGTCGGTTCATCACAATGTTCCACATGAATGAAACAGCTAACAGCATTTCAGACAATGATGAATTAAAGAATAGAAGAGTTACAAGGGCAGACTGATGTGAAACGAAACTAATGCAGCTAAATCCATAGACAGATCACAGATAAGACGACGACGTTTTCCATTCAATCGTATAAAAATACTGATGAGTAGTCGGAGATTTGGTTTATCTTCCAGTTGAACACCACTCACGTTTGACCGTAACCTTCCCATTCAGGTAGACTTTCCAACCAGCCCCTTTTGAAAAGACGCACTAGACTCGAGTTTCGCTTTCATTAGAGGTCGTCACTAGTGCATATTCTTGCCACGGTCGGGATTTGAAATACGATCACGCTTTTCATTTGGCAACCGTGTTAACCACTGCGCCGTTGACCTCACATTAGGCACGACCGAATTATCAAATCTGAACGCTCAACCACTCTCGCTTGTGAGCAGTGATCAGGTTGCCCGATCGTCTCGAGAGGAGACACAAACTGTCCTGTTAATTCTACTCGATAACCACGCGATTAGAACTTCCGAGACAGGTGGAGAACACTGAACTCATTGAACCTGCAAGGCGATATTTCAGATTACTGATGAGTAGTCGGGGATTTGACTCTATTTTCAAGATGAACATCACTCACATTTGTTCGCAGCGTTCGCATTCAAATAGACTTTCCAGTCGGCTTCTTTCGAAAAGAAGCACTAGACTCGAGTTTCGCTCTTATTAGAGCTCGTCAGTAGTGCATATCCTTGCCACGGCCGGGATTTGAACTCCGGCCATTCCAATCATGAGGCAACCGTGTTAACCACTGCGCCATTGACCTCACATTTGGCACGACCGAATTTTTGATGAGAATATAAGAATTCCGATGCAACATTTTAATGTATTGAATAAAATAGTTCACCAAGCTTTCTAGTGCGTTCAAACTAGCCACTGAGAACGCACCTCAACAGAGTTATCTGCAACTAAATCATTGAATGAAAACTGTTTACGCTTGCAGGGTTTAGTTTTGAGTCAAGAGTTGAAAATTCCTCAAAGTTGCCAGGTTATCATTACTAAATTGGATCAGCAAGCAAGTCCCAAACGAATGAGTGTTTCAACCAAAAGGAATCAAGGCTAGTATCCCCACCGGATATCTTCAAGAAATCAAGCACAAAATTTTGACCATTTTTAAAACGTGTATAGCTTACCAGCTAAAATCTAAACAACATGTCTTTTACGATAGTTGCAAGAGTGAGCCGAACAGGTCTAACCCGCTGCCTAATATCATCATATCTAACTTCTTTTCAAAGTTCAATATAGGACAGTTTTGTACTTACGCAGAGTTTCGATTTGATTCTTACAAATGTGACTTTCCAGTAACAGCATAAATCTGACCACGACTCTTCAACAATGAGCCTTATGATCTTTTCGTTTACAATCTTGACGTCAAGTTAAACATTACGACATACCAGAGTGAGTACATCGTCATCGACTCGACTTCATTCACAGAACATGGTCAGCTGTATGCTGTCTTCACCGTTCGGTGCTAGTTTTGATTATTTCAGTTTTACGATGACACCAGACACTCACCCTTTTATAACGGCCAAGTAATACGCCTGAATATATTTTCTATACATTAGTTACTGCCCGAGGAGACCTTTCAAGACAAGTGTTCATGAGAAATTATTCCTGAAAATTGGCTGTGCCTCAGGAAGAGGTAACAACAGTGAATCCGCTCCAAGTGGAAGACAGACTTCGGAGAAAATAATCAGACTAGGATTGAACAAATTGCATAAATCATGGGCTACCCTTTGTATTCATGATAGAAACTGAGATAAAATGGGTTCTTCCCCGTGGCTGTACTAGGAAAGCGGTCTTTGACTAAAAGCTGCAGTTTTCATGCAACACTACGTATGATTGAATGCCACAACAGTTTCTGTGTTGGTAGTTGGTGGTAGATCAGCCACTGTCAAGAAAAGCCAGTCAACGAACAGCCACATGAATATTAATCATAGCGGGTTGTCGACCCTGAAAATAGAACATGAAAGCGATATAAACACGTTACGAGATTTGGTATGCCAAAATTTTAAACGTACATCTTTGAACCAGGTAACAAGGAACTGACATTGACTCCGCATAAGCACTGATTGCTATTGTAATGCCAACTAATGGTGAATGTATCGGGCGTTCGAAAACCTAATCATACTTTGGGTTATTTGCGGTCAAAATTGACGTTTATAGCTGGGTTTCCTGAGGCTGGTATGGTGGTATGCGTAGCTTGTTCGCAAAATGTCAGCTGTAGTATCCGATGCACAAATACCATACAAACGAGAGCACTCACATTTTCGAAAAGTTTTACCATTTCTCTGACTATACAGTGACAGATATTTCGTTACTCCTTGTTGAAAATCCTGACGTTAATCGATATAATTCTTTCACGATCTGAAAGAACCTTTGTACTTTAGCCACTCGTAAAATTCACTTTGTGTCCAACCCAGAGAGTCGAGATGGCCAGGTCGAATAGATGTTACCAAATCAACGTAGCATACATTCTGTACGTGAATTTTACTTGAGTTGTAAATGACATCAATAGCATACTTGGTGTTTTGTTGACATGTGATATTACGCTAAGCTTTTGTGTCCTGAAAGCAGAAAATTGATTTGAATTCGACTGACTGGTTTCTTTTCCCTGGTGTAACAAGACAGCCTAATGGAACAACTAACAAGCGAACGAACTGTTTCATCGGTTCGTTGATCCTCATTTTATTGAATGTGGTTGTCTAGTACGATCATCTAATTCTTTACATTAAGAGATATAGAAGCATTACCTTAGCCGTCAGATCACATCGTCATGTTTTGACCCGGTATTACGTCCTTGATGGATTTGCTGAGACTCTCTTCATAGCTAGAGAAAAACTGACATTATAACTACCTGTGGTTTGTCCATTTGCCTTCCCCACTTACAGACTTAGCGTCACGCAGAGCGAGTTGTGTTTTTGCACGTGTTTGGAAAAACTCCAGTTTGAATACCTTCTGATAGTTGCTGATATTTTACTCCAATTTGGCTTTCACCCTACCTTGATTCTAACTGATGCAATTTCATCGATCAACCATGGTACCTACACGACGAATGTTGGGTACAGTGAGCGGAAAGTGAACGCTGTGCCCTTCTGAGGTCGACTCGTATGACGTTTGGTTGTGGGCATGAAGGTCATGTGCCCGAATGCAGCAAACCCATAAAAACAGCGGTGCTAACTTTGTGGTTGAATCGTGTTTCCGTCTCATTCATGTCCTATTATCCATGCTGAGATAGGGTAATGGGACCTGTATTACTGAGTTCAAGTATCCTGTTGGTCATTTTGGGGACAAGTTAGCACTGGGTACCGCAGCTTGCAAGCTTGAAAGCTTACGCCATAAAAGTAGCCACAAATCCAGTGCTCGTGATAAACTTATCTATTTTCCGTTTTCTAAATGAAAGTTTTTGAACTAGATCCTCCAAAAAATGGTAACAAAACTTCACACGTCTTTGAAATCTTCTTGAATTCAACTTTGTAACAGTTGTGGTCACCTGAAGTTAAAGATTATTCACAATGATACTAAAATTCTTTAGAAAAAATAGACAGAAAGTTGTGCTTTAATTGTGAATCTATCCACAGTTCGAAAACTCCTGAATAAAGTACAGGGTTTTATCCCCAGTTCTACCGCACGTTGATCAATCGGATCAGCAGACACAAAATGAACAGGCTAGCTTCAAAGTATGTTGACGGTCCAGTAAACTGTGCCTTGAAGGCTATCAGAACCCGAGACTGATATTATGACTGCCACAAAAGACCGGTGCAAGAAACACTAGTTTGATATCAGTTCGGTTATGGAACTGGCTTGTACTGGACTGTTCCAGCTAGGACGACGTAATCAGACTGTTCAATTTCAAGTTGACCATCACCAATATTTGATTGCAGCCTTCACATTCAGATAGACTTTCCAGCCAGTCACTTTCGAAAATTTTCTTTAAAAAAGATGACATTCTGTTGCTCAGACTGTTGGTTCATCACCTGCTCCCCTACTTCTGTGTAACGAGTATGGCGGCACATCAGCCATACGCTGTCAGATGCCGAGGTTATATGTAAGGTTGTTTCCCTATTGGACAACCCGCATCTACCCTGCTGCCATGTAGATTTGCGTCACAATATCTCTACACATTAGAACTACGTAAACTACAAATATTATTGTTAAATATATTTTGTTGATTCCCGCCTGGCAATCCCAGACAAATAAACAAACTTAATCTGTCTCATACAGTTATGCTAGTCAATTGTTAGATACAGCATTCCACTCGGCCAGCAATTACATCGCCAGAAAACCTAAATCAGTAAGAGGCACATCAACAAACGAATATCCATTCAGCTATTATTTACAACTCAGCTGAAAGGACACGTCAGATTTCTTCACATTTTCTCACAATCCTTTGCCAACAACGCAAAATACTGAACGATAAAAAGCATCAGGAATTGAAGCTCACTTTGAACAGTCAATCTTCAATAGACGTTCGCAGAATCCTTGAAGGCTGACGCTAAAATTGAGTACCGCAGATGAAATTTTCTACTGAACCCTGCTCACAGTTGATTGCCGCCACTGTCTTCTGATAAGCGGTTCGGCTAACCCATCACAAAAGGACGTATTGAACATGAGTTTCGCCCTCATCCTAGCCTCTCAGTAAAGCATATCCATTTGGCTGGTGCGATGGAAAGTCCCGAAAAGTAGTGTGTTTCAGTTGGACCACCAAGATAAAACTCCTCGGTGTTAGTAAAATAAGCTCTGAAGGAAGGGGGTCATCCACTTTTAATTTACAGTGGAGACTGTGGCACTAATCAAAACAATTCTAGCCACAATCCAGCTAATTTCTTGATCTTTTTCCACCGACCTGAACAGTTGTACGTTACAATCTATGAGGGAAGAAAAACTGGAGGGAACACTAAATTATCGGGCATCACAAACCATTCGAGCAAAAGACTGTTCTTCGTAATCTTTTGAAATAGCATATGAATGCGCACTGTCGATAACTGGTCGTTGTGTTCCCCAAGGTTTGGAATATTAAGGAATCTTAAATACCGTGTGTGCGACTCATTAGTTAACTCAATTTTTAGAAAGAACCTGCGCCGTGTGTGTATGAACCAGAAGGGAATCGGTCTGACTTCAGTTGCGCTTCAGGTTATGGTAACTTTTCAGTCCACCGGTCAGTCGAGTACTGTGAAAAGCATTTTTGCTAGCAGCTGGCCAGATTTCACGATATGATCTACCAACAATCGGCAACGGTCCTGTTCCTGTATGTCATGGTAACCTCCCGTTCTGTCTCACCAGCCATTCTATGGGATGGCAGACAGACATTCGCCCACCCTAAGAGACCTCAGGTGAATCTAGGATATATAATATAATGTTTGTTCTCCCAAAGCAGATGTTTCGCATATGCTTGTACTTTCTGTTTCACACACGATGGATATCTGTAGACGTCACCGGATGGCCTCAGTAAATGTGGTGTGGATTTTTTCCGGTAAACACAATAGCATATAGAAGCCATGCCGTGTAGTCAACTTATTTGGTAACAGTTTACGGGCAATGCAAACTCCCTGGACCACTTCATGACTGAGATATCACTGTACTGTAACGGTCTTCCACGGAAGTTAACTTTCCGTTTTTGTCTACCGCCCATATTCCCATTCCATCTTTGTGATGACCAGGATCTAACCAAAGGTATCTTTCTACAGTGATGTTTATATCACAGCTGTTACCGATGTTTGAGAATGGATTATACGTGCTGCTTCCACTTAGTTGGGTTTTGATATCACAAAGCACCATACAGTCAGTGTCGGCTGTATCTTTCATTAAAGAACAGAGTGTATAACACAATTGCATATGGGGTTATGAAACCTGGTCGTGCTGAGTCAGTATAATGAGTAGGTTATATGTTCCTGCCAACCACTATCTGCGAAAAATCGTCCTAGTTGGGCAACGACGGCGCTCAGAGAAAGGTTACAAACGAATAGCATTCTTTTATGCAAAACAGTTTCATCACGCATCTTTGCTCAACGCCCAACACATCAACTCGTATTTGCACACCCGGCTGTGACTTCAAAACCAGTACAGTTAATAGCTAATGGTTTGGCGGATGTGTACGAGGTAATTGGCGTAAAGTTTAGTCCCCCTAGTCGCCACAGGACTCTCTTAGTGGGGTCCAAGAAACGGTTTTAACTAAATACATTGAAAGGATCTGGTCACCACTTTGAATTGGCCAAGTACATCTAGTTGTTTTGATATCGATTTTAATAAGGAATCAGTTTAATTTCAACGACAACATAAAAATCGACAAAAAACGGAAAAATGTCAAAATCATCAGCAATGTAGAGATGACAAAAGGGTACATTAGGTCGCCATGTTGCAACCAGATTTTCACTGCAGTGTTCTGTATTCTTTCGAATTAGCTACTTGCGCCATATTGCTTAAGTAGGTAACAATCAGCCCCCTGATTTCCGAAGTAAGTATCCTTATAATACCTTAACTTTAAAGACAAAAATATGGCAAACGCGATTTATCGTTTGTGTTTGGTTTTAAAGAGAATTCGCTGACGATGAAAACAGACTGTTCGCTAGCAGTAGAGCAATCATAAGTTAAATACCCTTAAAACGTCAACACAATCGCCACTTCAGCCAGTGTATATTTCGAAAATGCACTGGATCAGAGTTTTGCTTGTCTTAGAGGCCGTCAGCAATACAGTTCCTGATAATTACTTCGATTCTCATCATGCGCACAGTTTCATCAAACAACCGTGTTGAACAGTGCGCCACTGATTGCCTCATGAAAGTGTAGTCGGATTTAAAATCCCAGTAATGACAACAGTATCTGCTACTGACATGTTCTAGCAGGAACGAAACATGAGTCTACCACTCTTGTGTAAAATGGCTGCCTGGAAATTTTGTCAGCATACGTGGGACACCGTTGAAGTTGAGTACTGTTTAATTTGTTACTATTCAAGTCACTGCTCAGCCGCCAGTAACATAATCATTGTTCTCCATTTTCGGTTCACCTGGTTGTTTACCGCTGAGAGTAAATGTTCGCACTGACTACTGATCGTTTGTATTAGAACAGTGCAACTGGACACGAATTACCCCGGGAACAATCAGCATTCTGAATCTCACAATTACGGGTCGGTCTTAGTGACAGGATGATAGGACTCTTTTAACTGATTGACGGTTGCGCTAGAAATCGTTTCCATTACCTCACTGTTCCGCTGCACAGAGTGAAATGGACATACTGTTTCATTTGATCGCCTAATAGTAAGATCAATGAATATTCTTTGGCGAAAGCAGAAACAAAATTGTCTGTAGAACATGGATGTTCGTTCGTGCGTTGTGGCAAGATAGAAAAGCTGAACAGATGCCCAGACAAAAATTGACCAAAATATGCATAGTATCGACAGTCATTTAAGCTCTTTTGCGACAAGTTCAGCTGCAAATTAATCACAAGAAAGTGAATCATAGATGTAAATTTCTTCGACACAGACCCGTAGCTTCTGTAGCTTTCTGAATGTAACGAACGGGTAGCTGTATCCGATGCAAGAGACTCTCGATGACCGAAAACCAACCACCAAAAAACAATCGTTCATTCAAATCCAACATCATTGAAGTAAGTCATTGCACCTTGAATAAATAACGATGTGGTCAAATAACGCTGTCTCATTTCTTTTAGAGTTCACCAGATAGCGGCCCAGAACTGACAGCATTCCGACTTTTGTTAGATTTCAAGGATGCCGTAATTTAAGGAAGTTCAGTACTGAAAATTAACCAAGTGACTTTGATAAAAATGAAATTGGGGTTCGTTTCAAAAATGTGACATAAGAAAAGTGCTACGTTTGAGGAATTTGTTCATTTTTTCTGTTTTCGTGAAAGTTTCCATTAAGACATAGTAGGCAGCAATGACAAACAGGTGGTTTCGATCATTCTTCTTCAGATTCATACAAATAAATATGTTCCAGATAACCAGAAAACTGAGTGGATAAAATGTGTGTAGTTACAAACTTTTACACGAGCACTGGCCGACCACTTAAACCGCGAGTCACTTATGGTTGTAGTGGGTGGTCTGGGGATATACACGCACAGCTGAATCACAGAGTTGGAAGTGAATGAAAGCGAGTTATATTTTTCTGATCACGTCACTTACAGGATTTGCGCGAACTAACTCAGTAGGCAGTAAATCGGCTTCTGTGCGCGAGTCGCAATTTCGGGGCGTTTAATGCTTAACCAACTTGTATTGGTTGACCAAAACTTTGCAGACTACAGAGTAGGCCGTATCGTTCAAACACACATCTACCAAGTGGCTAACTCTCCGTCATAACAATCCCAAATCATGCGAGATATTCCATTCAAATAGCAGTTAGAGTACGAGGTCTCCCGTTAGAGAAACACCGCATAATTCAATATTTCAATACGACAGACAATGCATATTGCAAAACCAATGCAGCCTGAGAGCAGTTGTCTAATTTTTACAAAGTTTCCTGTTGGGAGAAACGTATCCGTCGGAAACAGTTTTATCCTCAACTTTATAACTAAATGCGGTCAAGTTATCACAGACGAATTCGATGTGACACTTTCAATCGTTTGATGACTAGACAAAAAATCGCATAGCATTTCACAGACCATTGAACTAATCACTGGGGCCAAGAGACAATTTGTCCATACACGAGAGCCAAACTTTAATTTCGACAGCACGAAGTAACATTGTTTCTCAGCCCACATAAAACCTTATTATGCGGTTACATTCTATCAGGGAAGAAGTCGTTTGGTTGAGATACAGAGAAGTGAACGGACCTGATGGTTTAGCATAAAGCGTTCTTAAGATGTGTGCAAGGCCGTCATGATAACCAGTAATTGACTAACCCACCCATAGTTCCAACAGCTGTATTGCTAACAGATGAACGGCACCACACATCATATCAAGACGTGAATAAGGAGCGTCCAAATTACACTCTGTTTCACGCCTATGTGTAGCACTGCAAGTTTCTGAATTAATTTTTGATTACACAGAGCCGCTAATGAACACCACAAGCTCAAACCATTTTCTCTACTGTTGTCCATGCTCGTCTTCAGCGATCGCGAATGTTTAATACATTTTGGAATCACTTAAATGAACCTACAGTTTTTCAAGTGTACGCTGTTTTATGTACGAAAATGTTCCGGAAACAGTGTTTTGAAAGTACCATTTCAACTCACCTAAAGGCGTAGCTTTTAGTCTCCAACCATTGCTTACCTCATGAACTGTAGCCAAATCGTTCACTTTAATGAAAATATCTTGTTGTCACTGACTATGGACGATGGTGTTCTCTTCAACAAACGGAGCTTTCATCCAGTTCTTTTTCAGGTTTATCTTGCATTCATCCAACGAATAGTTACACTTTTAATTTCATTACGCTGACGATGCAATGTTGGGTGTCTGATAATATGTTCATTCAAATCACTAAACAATTTACCAGAACAGTCAAGCTCTTCAGAGTCCCACGCCTCGTCTTTTAGCACATGCCAGTGCACTGACGTAGTGTTTTCACGTATGTAATTTACTCAGTGATAAACATTTGAAACAGTTACCTTTTAAGCAAAAATCTCTTCAGTATCACAATTTTACCGTTTCACATATCTGAAAGCCTAATTAAACATAACGCTCTGCAGTCAATGTATTTCATATTTCCGATGCATATTGCGAAACAGATTTAACGAAATCGGTGTTTTCAACTTGAAGGAAAATATTTAGTCAAAGATTTAATAACTGTAGCTATGAAGGATTAAGAGTGTCTTCTGTTGAGGTGACAGGATTCAGAAAGAGAGAGAAGTGGATAGACATATTGATGTGACATTTCGATTGCTTTTAATATGTGGTGAATGGAGCAGTGGTCAACAAAACCGCCAACAACGAAGCTCAGGTCTGGTATCTTGTTTCGGAAAAGTTTGACGGAAACGTCCATTCCGAATACGAGCGCTGCAATCATGTAAACAAACTGACGATTAGTTATCAGCAATATTGATTCAGTCGGTTCATCAACACGCGTGCTTTGTTGTGAGATCCAGTGCTCATCAGTTATTTCACCGGATTGTCATCAAAATTACTGCAATTTGGAAACATTTTTCCATCACCTTGTCCGTGGTCATTTGGACCAGATGGTGTCGAGATGCCCGTTAAACATCTCTGGGACTAAGAAGGTTCTTTGCATTTCTGTAGATGACCAATTACACGATTGGGTTTAGCCTACTAGATCCGGAATTGCAACAGATTAGGCACACAAGAAACGCATCTTCGCACTTAAACAGCTTTTCATAAACTGTTTCTAAAGCCGACAACAAACCACACGCTGCAGTTTACAGCTACACCAAGAATTTTGCATCCGTCTTTTGCTGAAATAAAAAATCTTGCTGCAGTTGAAAAGTACATTGTTGTACAAAAGAATACACCAGGTGTCGAATCCCGCAAACCGTTGTACAAAAATGCGTTTATTCTGATTTACAGATTGTTCGTGTGGTAATTAACTTGCAAATTCCTCATGCCTTTCAGTGGCGGTTAAGCTGTAGACACTCCTAATTTCCTATTCGTAACAAACTCCATTTTGATAGGTAGGAAGTTGTACGTTTTCCTCTGTCGCCAAAATGTATCGTGCGAGGAAGAGACAATCAGGACTTTTGTCCTGAAAGTACTGTGTAGTTGTTTAATACATCAAAATACTCAATAAATTGTGGAAACATCAAAAGTATTTTGTCAATATATCCTTGTCCTGAATTGAATGCAACCTAAGTGGTGAAAATCCAATCAAACGAAAGTCATATGTATTGTGTACCAAATGTATACACTTAAGTTACAGGCTGCATGTACCATTGTGTGGTGTGCCTGAATGTTGCCGATTTCATCTATTAAGTTTTGAAAGCAAGGCGTATTTTTCAGCCGCTTTTAGAAGTTGTCTTCTTAGATGATAGTTGCAAAAAATACAGTTTTTGATTTGGAAGATTTTGGCACGTCGTTCAGGCAAGGAAGTTTCTTTTCCGCTAGGCCAGGCCCGAAGTATTATTATGCAGAATGAAATAATTTACCTCCTCCCTTGAAATCGTCACCAAATAACTCGATCAGTGTTCATTGTAACTTTCAAATTAACTTGTGAACTCACTGTCAGTTCGGTGCACTCAGTGCCCAACCAATATGTGAATCATGATGAATAGTTATTCCCTCATCCACAACTATCAAATACAGGTCGCAGTCTGAGAGTAAACTCTTGAGATGTGCTACAAACAATTCTGGTGTGGTAAAGAAATGCGCAACTCACGAACCGTGAGGCAAACAAAGCTGACAGATACTGCTCCTTTGGAAGGAAACATTCGCGATTAAATGTGAGCGCTTTCCTACTACGATCTTCTATCCCATAAAATTCACAGACTCTTTTGGCACATATTTCGATTTGCTGAGGAATGTTTAGTCGATACTGGTGTGATTTGTCGCGTATACATTATCATACACATTATGCCGTTGACCAGCTGAATGAGAAGTTGAAACGAAGTGACTCTCTGTGTTTTTGTCTGACGGAAAGTTGTATAATCAACCTCTCGGTCAATGACCGCGTGCTTTCCTTGGTGCAGTATATCAGCAACAAAACGTCTTGATACTACAAGTTCTACCTGGACGAATGTGCCTGGATATTAGTCCATCAACACTTGTCGGGATCGCAGTCAACAGCACCCTACCTTTACCCGGTTCAATGATCTCTAACCTTTGTAGACTTCTATGTCATCTCAAACAATGGTCTGGCCACAACAATCCGAAGCGGACTGACGGACGGTGCACTCAAACCTACTCTGCAAAGCAGACGCTCAATAGTCTTCTCTGCTTATTTGCAAGTTTTCTGTCTTGGTAAGGGACAGTATACCCACTGACTATACGAAACATGTCATGGACTCAGCTCTATGTGATTCTATACAAGCCAGATATGTGGCAATAAGTTGGGGAAAGAAAGCGCCGACTCCATCTTGAAAATTGTTTTGCAAATTAAGACATTTTTGCATTACGTGTCGCCCAAAATAAAGAAGCCACCCGGAATAATTGTGACACAATTTCAAGCGTTTAAAATGAAGGTGTTCAGTTGCAAGCACGTTGCTACGGTTCATATCTCAAGATGATTAATTAAATTCCGCCACCGGCGGCTCTTACGCAAGTCTCTAGCAAGCTAAAAGCTGGCATTTAACTGACAAAGTAGTTTGTTTTGTGGCTTATTTCAGACCCGTTATTTTTTTTAGCCGTGCTGAACCAAATAACGAAATTTCTTTGAGATCCAACTCATTCAAATTTAGGTGAACATTGCTTAACCCATTGTTTTTGTACTCCCAATGGCGGTAACTAATTGAACAACATTCTGTAAACCATTATCTCCCTAACATCCCATTTTTTAGTTCAGTACTCAGCTCAGATAAAACAGCAGATATGCCGACATTTCAACTGTCAAAAGCTCCCATGTACGTATATTCAATAAGTGATTCTATTCTACGCATTACCAAATTGATAGCATTTGTGCTCACTTGCAATCCTACATTTATACGGTATGGAATACAGGACAGCGTGACTCAAACTTCGAGTCAACGACTGAAACTGTTTTCCTTCCATATACTTCAATAACAGCCAGTCATGGACGATAATATTACGCATACTGAAGGTGGTGTTTAATAACTAACGATGACTAGACACATCACAACAGGTCATTTGAGAGCACAGTTATTTCAGATGACCTACAGTGCAGTAATCTACGAGGCACAATTTTGAGATGTCAGCTGGAATTAATGGTTGTGTATATTTTGTTGCTATTTAAAGTAACCAGCTTTCTTATTGTGTCACATTCAAGAGTATCAAACACTGAATTACTGTATTCGCCCACAAATGAGAGGAATCAGTTGCTTTCTCCAGGCAAGTGTTATGGCTGTTTGTAATCATAAGACTGTTGAAGAAATTTGGCCCGCTATGTGGTAATCCACCAGGTACATTTGGTTATATCTAACAAAACCATGTGTCGGTCCAGTTAACGTTCCTTCAGTTTAATAGTCTTTACCAACGCGGTAGTCGTGAGGAGCATATTAGTCAATTCCGCATTAAGGAGGTATTTTGAGAACACATCAATCCCTCCCAGTAAACTCATATCTCTGTTTGTTGCTATGACACCATGTAGTACTAAGACGGGTAACGGATATTAGAAATTACATGTGTTACTAATGTTTACTTTCAAAAACAGGATGTTAAATAATATCGACACAGTTTATTTAATGTCACAAAACATACTGTTTTTTGGCTAAATTTCGAAATAAATCCACATCCGGCAGTGTTTGGAGTAATATATCATTATTTGTGTGCAGACACCAATATGGGTTGTCTTTTTTAAAAAAGATTGAGTCCAACAGTGAACTCAAGTGTGAACGTGAACGAGCCAATCCGAAAAATCATATCCAGAAAAAATTCACACCTTCTGAATGTGCCTCTAAGATTCCGTGGTACAAGATTTGATGAGGCATACTGAACATGATTTTTATTGCCACGAAGACAACATGGTACTGGATGATAATCATTTCCAAATACCAAGTCGTAAACCTTCCAGGATAGCATAACTTCGGGTTTATCTAAGGCTGTGTGTTACGGTAAAATACATGCACTTCAGTAATGTCACCGAAAAACTCGGCTAATGTTACGATCTGTTGTGTTTTACACGAGATGAACAGTTGCTTTCCAAACTGGGGAATGCATTTTGTAAGTTTAATCCTTTTGAAGCTGATCGTGAGTTGATAAGCACAAATTCACACCTGATCAGACACAACGCCATAATGCATACTCAGAATTTCGTTGCGCGACATCACGTTTCAAATGTCGCGCGATTCAGTGAACTCTGCAAAGCTGGCTGACTAGTTATTCTTCTGAGCAACCGAAATGTTAATTGGCTTTCGGAATTTGGGCAAGATGTTTCTCCGAGACCGAACAATCCCGTCATAGCATGACCATCAATATTCATAGCCGTTGTTCAGCGTAGTGAACGTAACGTTTAACCTCAAAACTTTACGTAAATGCTAAGTAGCATGTTTAATTGTTTAGTGAGTAATTAGATATAATCTTGGATGTTAAATAGGCAACCTTAAGCTACAATTAATAACAATAAAGTAACCGTCAAAATCATGAATAGCACGGAAATAGAATGCAGTATTTCGCCCAATGCAAAGTCAAATGGGGGGGTTATAAAGAATTTCACGTCACACGGAAACGTAAATGATGACGAAGTCGTCCATTCTTGAGTATCATGTATATTTTGCATCTAGTTACACTCGTTGAAGGCAGTCTGTCAGACAAATCTACGAAGGTTACAAATAATTGATTTAAAGCTTATCGCACGCTCCGGTGGAAAAAAGTGTTGCCGTGGTGAAAAAGTATTGAAAATTAGACATGTCCGTCCCTAATTGTTTACGTTTGCAAATTGTACAACAAAGATTTTATAACTGAGTGAACTCATAGTTAATCGTAAATGAATAACAGGAATAGTTATTTGAAGCAGATTGAGCATCCAAGTGCTTGAGTGAATGGAAGCTGCTTAGTTGTGGACTTTATTTTACTGGGGTCTCAAGGAGGCGGTCAATGAGTAGAATACTTATAATTAAGATAAAAATTGAACCAAGATTATTAAGTCCTGGATCATTTGTTCGCGTGTCCGAATGCCAAGAACGACGCACGTTTTTTGATATCAGTCGTATATTTCATCCACTTGTCTGGTATCACAAGATAACCGTTCATTCCCCTTTCTTGAAACAGCTACTCTTGTTCGCCAAGCCTGAAACAGTTTAACACCGTTATTTCGGTAGCCAAATAGTTACCATCCGCTGCACGAAGACAGGCTAATCGCTCGGAGTGATCAAACGTCTGTAAAGGAAGGTTAATCAAAGCCCATGCTGGTTCTCTCGGTAGTTCCGTCGCAGTGCATCGGCGAGATACAGGGCACTCTATCCAGTTGGATTCGTTTTCCGTTACCAACCGGCTCAGTTGCATACGTTCTTTTCAACCAGCTAAGGCTATATATCTTTGAAACACGAACCATTCGTTTTCGTCTATTCTTGATAGACTTCCTTCCTAAATGTTAACTGAAAATTGTTGGAATTAGTCGAATCCATCACCAGAAAGCAAAGAGTAGTTGTCACCCATATATTCAGCAGAGCATCAGTCCACTTTTCTTCTCTCCATTTTTCCACAGCCAACAATTTACATCTCGCGCGACTAGTAAACAAATATCCCCAGAACGACAGCTTTAGACTTCAGGTTTAGGGGGAAGTGGGAAAACACGAGGGAAAGTGGTGTCCAAACACATTGTTTTAAGCAACTAATGGCTCAGAGTTATCCAGAAAAGACTATACAAACACGATTACTGCAGGAAACCATGGAAGAGTATGCAAGAGATTTTTAAAGCTGATAATGGCTATAACTTATCCAGTCTCTGGTGACGCATTCATTCATATCTTTTCTTTCTAGGTGAGTTTTTCTGAGGCCGACTCTTTTGGGGTTTTTTTTAGCTCGCAAATCTTGGTTTTATAGCTTACATAGGGGGTTTAAAATTTTTATCTTCAGTGTTCCATCACAATAAGAAATAACAACCAAAGACTGTAACCATTACGTTGCTGTAACGACCTATGTTATATGACTGCTGGGCACGAGTATGATATTCAAGGAAATGCCCACAATTCTGACCGGCTGCAAGTAAATTAACTTTGGTAGTAATACCGCCGTACTTTTCATTGTGGGTGCATACTGTAGTCTAGACAACAAATATATATACGAAGATTCAACAGTTAATTGTATGCATCTCAACACTCTCGATGGTTTCAATACTTCAAATGTTTCAATCTATACTTGTTTTTAGCGAGGAATCTTATCAACTTTTCAAGTTAAGAGAGACCAACTTATAAAAAATTTGGTCATCCGCTCAATCCGAATGAGCGACAGAAACAACATTCCCCAACGCGATGGGTGTCTTAACAACTGAGCTACTTCGCCATTATGGCAACACCTACCCACTCTCAATTCATTGTGTATTATATCTGCCAAATTATCTAGTGGATTGCCTACCCAATCACGATTTTTCAAATAGTTCACGTTGGAATCCATCAGCGCCACTGCCGAGCGTTCGAGTTGTATTACTTGTAAGTAGTCTGGCAGATTTGTTAATTTAGATGAGACCCAGGTGTGAAAGACTAAGATTCGGTTGGATTCGAACCAACAAAAAAAACATGCCCAAACGGTGTCAGCGCCTTACCAGGTGAACTGCAACTTCATTATGAGAGCACAGAAAGTTTGTCTTTAGACTAAGTGGTCGACCTCTCTGGGAGTTTGATATCGAACTCAACGTGAGTTGTGTAAGAAGTCCTCTAGGAGCAGCCGATTTTCTAGATCACTTGGTTACCTGTAATTTTTCTCACTGTAATCACTGTAGTGCAAGAAAGAGTAAAGGCAGTGTGGTCTATCGACTAATCTTAAGATCTCATATGTTTTGACGAAGGTTCGATCAATAGGATTTGCGCATTAGACTGGCTAAAGAACAAATTTTAATACGAACATGTTGTAGCACAATTAAAGCAATTTAACAATATGCGCACAGATCCACCTAAAATATCCATTCTCTTTCGCATTCGAACTGAAAGGTTGACATATCTGGAAAGATGAGTTTTGTTTTAGTCGAATTGGTTGTTAGCAGTGACAATAAAACAGTGCTAGCTCGGTGGATGATACTCGGAAGTTAACGTTGTCACAATAATCATTGTTCGCTTTTTACTAGTGCTCCAAGTGCAACTGACGTAATTTGATCACAGTAAAGCTTTGGAGGTTTGCACAAGGCCCCTTAGTAGTAAGATAATTGAACGATACTCGAATCGTTCGGCATAACCAAATCCTGGCTAATGTGGGGATTTTTGGTGATGACTACAGAAGTGATTCGGAACTGCTATGGATTAATGCTGTATCTCTTAATCAGGTCTAGTTGGTACCATGGTTTACTAGCCCACACATCTATTGTTGCCCGGTTACACATCGTATGATCTTTAAAACTCATGTGCACTCTAAGTTTATCTATTTGCTGTCACTAAGTATGATGAGCAGTGCCAAAGTGAGTTACTGAACTTGAGTGATCACGGTTGCCTAAACAGGACACAACAAGCTGTCAGTGATAAATTTATACGCTCAGGCAACAAACCAACAAAACTCACTGAATTCTTCGGTCTGTTAACTACCTAGGCTGCAAAGAAAAATCACTTCAGCTACAGTCCGTTAGCGTAATAAACAGTGCTGATGCGCATTCACCTAACAACAACCAGCCAACCAGATATCGCATTTTAGACATGTGAAACACTAACAAGCATAAAACAGGACAAATGTCACCACTTTACATATCCACAACATACTTGACATAAATTATAGTGAAACACTCCGTACCGTTCATCAATTTCAACGCTAAACAGGAAAATAATTGGATTTTTGGTTGATTCCATTTTTCATACTCTAATCAATTGCATAACGCATGACATGAATACGACGACAAATTTGCGTAAGAATGCAAGAAACGTGAACCAAAACACAAAACTGTAACTTGTGCATGTGTATTAAAACTCCAGTAGTCTCACATCTCTTTTAAGTGCTTCGCGCACATAGTGTAACCGACGCTAGGCACTTAGCCAGACTTACGAGACTGAGTAGTCAACTATTTCCGTTATGCCCCGTCACAATGAACGCTGAATTTGAATCCACGTACTGGCCTACCTTTACCAGATATACAGCAGAGGATGAACAGACTTTGTGGAAATCATCATGGATTTGTCTGTTTACATAAGACGCACTCTTTATGAGCCATCCCTCACTCACTTTCGTTCTGCCCGTGTATGTTTTTCGGAAGCAGTGGGTAAAACTTTAAATTTCGCGGGGAGTGGGAAACTTTGGGAATATCCTCCTTCACTGATTATAGAGGCAATCTTCTGACCTCATTTAGAGTTTTTAGATTTGCAGCGCTGCAGATTTTCCTAATATCTACTTTATGGCATTGAATTTCCCAGAACAATAAACCGTTTCTTTTTCAAAGTAACTCCAGAACAATCATACCATGGAATCATTGTTACTTGTTCGTTAAGAGTTACTCATTTCGCGAACAGTTTGTTGTGGGTGTTTGATGATTGTTCTATTACAACTTACCGCCCGGAAACATTTATTTTTCATTCATTGTGTCCGAAGTGTCCGCATGTGTTGGTAGACTGCATGAAATTAGTGGAAAAGTGATTTTACTGATTACGGTTTATCTGCACTTAGAGAGAAACCTATAAAATTTAATTACTATCCAGTCCATGTTGGTTTGCGACAAATCGAGCGTTGAGTATTTTCTACGACGATGCGTGTGTGCAGAACCAAAGTGTGTGATCAATGGATACATCCGAAAAGTATGTTTCATTAAGAAGAATCTACTGTCGGGATAGGACAATTTAAGCTTTCTAATTGGATGTGAATGAGTCGATCAGCCTCTTAGTCTTATTCAAACTCCCGTTGGACAGGTTCATAGAAAACGCCGTAATCAACGGTATACGATTGGCAGTGTTCAAGCTATCCTGATGCAATAATTTGACATTTGGGTTGCGCAAACGATAGTACTCTACGTTCTGTGTGAACTATAAATTTCATTTCGTCAGGTTGATATGTTAATTGCACAAGCATGTAAAAGTATATTGTGACAACACTGTCAATAGGACGTGTATATGTCCTCGCTACTGATAGTGAGCTGTTCAGAATAGTTAACGTATGCATACACTTGTCTTGTGAATTGTAGTCCATGCTTACCATAAAATAGTCATCGCAACCAAACCCTTCGTCTGAGAGAAACACCGCAAACGAAGATTTGATCGAAAAACTTAACGCGCATGTTAACGCATGCTAAAATGAATATTAGAAGCTATATTTTCCTATAGTAGTGGTAGTAGTCGGTGCGCTGAACCACTTCCGCGTGGTGCCGACTAGGAGGTCTAGGCGTAAACCTCGACTGGCTAAGCGTTTAGCAACTCCAAATAGGGCCAACCACACTACTTGGTCTCAAAGTGCTGGCTACGGTAGATCAAGACAATGAAATTACCACCAGCACCTCCGTTCACGCATCTACCAGTACACAGGATAGGTGAACGAAGTTCACCTGTTCAGAATGTGGCCAGATCTGTCAATCGAACGCTCGCTTGTCAGCGCATATTCGTATGCATCGACGTAGGGATGGTCCAGAGGAGGAAATAGACACCTAACCTGCCATAGCCTTAGACTGCACCGACTGTGAAAGCACATTTCTCATCGAAAGTGATCCAGTCGTCAGATAACGTAAGCACATTCCGTGGAACGTAACCGTAAAAACTCCTGCACATGAAAACCGCCGGAACAAATTGGTCTCATCAAGAATCGGCTTCTCTTCTCACGTGGGCCTACGCATTGGCCCCATTGTGTCCCACTCGACACGAACTTCATAATCGGCTCCTGTCACATTTCCCAGGTCACACTTTGGAGAGCATTCGGATGCTTTTTATATGTGTTGAACTGGTAGAAGACTAACGCCCACGTTGCCAAACAAACCACCGTCTCGCAGACTAACATGACGTCTGATATTGGGTCCTAAGCTGCTGAACAATTCGATTGGTTTACCTGTTTGATCCAAGCAGTGATTACCCGGCTGGAGTATAACAGCGAGGCTTTCCTAACCACCTATTAATTACTGGCTATTGCCCGCTGTCTTCAGGCAGGTGTTTTTACAATGGTACAAGCTAAGTCGCTGTTGAACACGCACGCGACACAAGCTTTTGCATAAACCTGACGACCGACCACCCGGCGACGTGCCTGTAGTAACGTCTGAAGCCAAGCGACCAAGAAACAGATACGGAGAGTTAACAGTGCAGCGATACAAACGTTGTACCACCAACGTAAAAAAAATGCTGCTTTTGCAGTTTTTTTGGCAACTGGAGAACTACCTACAAGATGGACCGTGGTCTTACGGATATTTCCAACGAAAACTGATCGGAGGCATTATCGGCACTCCCGCACACTGAAGTGTGATCATCTTGCACGATTCTTCTTCCGGACTGGTATCTGGTCGATCCAATTACCGGAGAAGTAACACGCACCTTGAAGTTCATGGAAAACACCGCTCCTGGTTTGAACAAGCTTTTGCCCAAACATCTGAAGCGAATGAAAGCTGATGCTCTGGCCAGATACATCAATCTTTCCTTGCTAACCCAACGTTGTCCAATTTATCTGTGCCACTTACGCATCACGCTTGTGCCGAAAGTCAACAATCCTTCATCTCCCACCGAGCCCATACCCATCGTCTTATCTTCAACGCTGATACGTTGTTTTCGCAAGATGCTGGCTGACCGTTGGAATACGTGCCTGCATCTGCTAGCTCTTCAGTTTGCTTCCCTACACCGTGAAGGTTGACTGGAGGCAGTCTCACTGCTCCGTGCGCTACTTCGGAACTCATGCACAGCATCTTCAAGTTTATGTGCGGCTTATATCGACGTGCCAAAGCATTCGTTTCCATCTCACAAGACTCGTTCATCAGATCGGCCCAAGCTTTCAATGCTCCTCCACCTCTAACGTATTAAATTGCAGACTCCTATCGGAATGCCTTCGTCATGCTTAGCGGATCCGTTCTCCGGTCCCAGCGTGGCGTTCCCCAGGGAACTCACTGTCCCTGCTTCTGCTCATCATGGCAATGGATGATATGTTAGCTCTCTCTCTCTCTCTCAGCCGAAGCTTGACTACCAGTACTACGATACACTGGTCAGTGGTTTTGCTTACGCCAACGATATGATCCTCCTGCCTGAAAATTCTACACGCCTCCCCGGGAAGCTCACAGTCGCTGCTAGTGTCCTGGACTTATCCGGGCTGCGGATCAACGCGCGAAATACGAAGCTCATGATCACTATTTCCAATGAATCTAATCAGTTCGGTCAGGATACTATCCGCTCATTAAGCGCCTCCGACACGGTGACCTACATAAATATCCCGTTCACCTGGAGGGGCAAAGCATCCACCAATCACCGTCTGCAGATTCGCATGATGCTGGATGAAACGATCAAAGCGCCCTTGTGGCCGCATCAGTGCCTAGATCTCCTGAGACAGCATTTGATTCCAAAAGTGAAGCATTTGTTTGTATTGAGTCGAGTCCACCAAAACACGCTCAAGGCAGTAGACTGTACACTTCGCCGGTTTGTTCGGCAGTGGCTCCACCTTCTTGAAGACACCTATCAGCTACATCCACACCCCAGTACGTTTGGCCAGCCTGGGCATCCCGAGTTTATACACCACTATCCCGATCTCACGCAAATCCCGACTAGAGAGACTGTTCTCTAATCGATTTCCAGTTCTGCGGAATGTGGCCAAAGACTAATCGTTTGACCTTATTTTGAGGGAAGTGAACGTATCGGTACGCTTCCAGGATGTAGTGGTGACGAGCAAGGAGGAAGCCCGTGCGGCGTAGACGGATAAGCTCTATCATTCGCTAGATGGCTGTGGTCTTCAGGAAGTATCACGCTCTCCACTCTCTAATCGTTGGCTGTTTAATCCAGACCACATCTTCCGCAGAATTTTTATCCGTGCTATTCAGCACAGATGTAACCTCCCGCGGATTAAAGTGCGAAATTCACGAGGTAGCCAAAGCGGTCAGTCAGTTCTCTGCCGCGGCAAGTGCGGTCAACCAGAAATCCTCGCTCATATCCTTCAATCACGTTGGATCACTCAGGATGCACGTTGTGCTCGACATAACTGCGTGGCAAAGACTTGAAGAAACGACTGTGTAATTTGGACTATACAGTCTTCAGGGAGCTGTGAGTACCAATGACGAGCTTCTTCATCAAACCCGACGTGATCGCGGTTCGTGATGGCGCTGCTGTGGTGCTCGACGTTAATATAATGGATGACTGCTGATGCCAGTCTGCCTGGACGAACAAGACTGCGAAATACTAAACGGACTTCCATAATGCCGCCATTCAGTCGGTCCTCCACATCATGGGCTGTGATTTGAACTCTGTTGCTCACTCACCTGTGATTACGTTTTTTCGCGATATCATCTTTTTTTCTTCATGTAGCGCCATTCCTCGACTGGGACTGTCCTCTTACGTAGTCGCGGATTTATGTTTACTGACTGTTCTTGGTTCCCTAATAACCTAAGACATATAAATGCGGAGAACCCGGCATTAACTTTTGCCACCTCTCTGACAACTGACTCTCTATAAAGGACATTCTGTCTCGATACGTGAGCCTTGAATGTGATAGCACCTTCGTGTCTTAAAGAGCTTTTGATTCTGTGAAACCGGTTGTTTATTTCACTTTCATTCAGATTTTTGCATTATTTTTTTCATTGTTATGTAATCCGTTTGGTACGTACCACATGAATAACTTTTCATTTAGTGTTATGACTATTACCGCTTGCCAGTCTTGTCTGGGGGCTTGTCAACTGTCCAGTGTTGCCAACTATGCAGTGTCCAACATTTGCCTAAAAGCTTGTTTCCATATTCTCACCTTTACATTCCCGTGACTTAATGCTGCCGTTACCGTGTGTTCTCTGTTTGAACAAAGCTGTGTGAATTGTTCTTCAAAATATACGATATAGTAGTAGTAGTAGTAGCAGTAGCAGTAGTAGTAGCGATCAGCTAGCTGAACCATCTCCTCATTTCGACAACTGAGCAGTCTGGGTGCAAAACTTGCTTTAATGTTCTGGTTACTCTCGATTAACAAAATGAAAATGTCACCAGAGCAAAGGCGCTAGCATCTAACTATACACACGGTGTGTGAGCGGACTGCATTTGTTTGGAATGTAGCCAGATCTGTAAACCTAACACTGGTTTGTCGGTGCATACTCGTACTCGTCGACGCAGAGATGGTGCAGAACACGATGTAAGTACTCAGCCTTCTCCACCCTTTGCGTGCGTCGACTGTGATGGCAGCTGTCCGAACAAAATTGGTCTCAGTCAACACAGGCGGTATGCACATCCCATCGAACGTAGCTGCCAGGAGCTCAATTGCATGAAGGTCGCCCGATCCAGTTGGTCTCAGCAAAAATCGGGTTCTGTTGTCAGATTTATTGATGAGCTGGATCCGTTATGCTCCTCTTGATGCGAAATTCATCGTCGGTTCCTGTCACATTTCCCTGGCCGTAATCTGGAAGGCATCAAGTTGCATCTATATGCTGTGAACTGGTGGAGAAATATTACCCCCATCGTGAATCCAGTTAGTGCTTCATAGGCTTCGGATAGTGAGTTCCAAGTTGCTGAACACTCCGAGTACTTTCCCTGTTGGACCCAAACACGTACATCTCGCGACTGATAACTCGACAATGTGCCGCTGCAGGAACCTACAGGACCAGAAAGCAGATGCGGAAAGCAATCCAAACCCTGAACCACCAGCGAAAGAAAGATGCTGCTTTTGCAGTCTTTTTCTGAAACTGGAAAACTGCCTACAAAACGAGCCGTAGCCTCGCGGATAATTTTAATGAGTATTGGTCCGCGATATTATCCTCTCATTCACACACTGATGCGTGAACTGAAGATCAGAAGTTTCATAACTTGACTCATTCCATCACCCAGCCCACTGCGTTTAGAGGAATTCATCAACCGATTCAGGAATTTCAATGCCTAAACAGGGTTTCCAAGTCAATTTATGCAGAAGTCCCTCAGCATCGCTTATGTATAGAGGAACTGAGCCATTTAACCCACTGATCGGTAATAAAGTTCCAGTGCTGATCGATGGAATTGTTCGATTTCAGAGTGAACTGCGTCCAAACTGGACAGCTCTGTCGAGGTGTCCTAGCTTGCCTGACAAAGCACTCGGCATATCTGAACATCCCGTTCATGTCGCTGATCCGAATCCAGCCGAAGTTCACATACTTCGTAAGGGGATCTGTTTTGAACTAACAAACTTGTCACGACACTTATTCTGAATGCAGTGTTTGAAGTTAATTTTATTGCGGCAACTCACTTTTCACCAAAACTCTCATCCAGAAAACCTATTTCCTAATTCCACTTGGCAAGAAAAAACATCTTTTGTGAACCGTCGTTTAGCATCCGGGTGTGTCCGTGGGATAATTCAATAGTTCACCTATGTGTTTTCACACGCATGCTCTTGTCAGTGAACTCACTGTGGTTTTCATCACACAGCAGTCAACTTTCTCCATTTCAATCAGTCTACAGTTTTTAAGATTTGACTATCGGTGTGCTGAGTGAGATGGAGCTGTAGTGAGTCCAGAGGAAAGGACCCTGATTGAATAAGCTGCTCTCATTGATAATATCGTAACCAACTGGCATCGAAAATTGAGCTGTTATAAGCGTACTGAATTTTTTGAATCGTTTTCGGTGAGTTGTGAACAAAATGTGTTCCTTTTCCCCAATTTCAAGGACCTAACGTTGACCAATCCTGACAATGCACACTGTTGTGATCCGCAATGAGTGACTCTCTGTGTCCACACAAAGTAACTTTCGTCTTTGAGTTTCAATTGCACCATAATTTATTACGCTACTGTATATGTTGGACTACCTTAGTTACACTATCTTTGAATGTTACCGTGCACAAAGATAACGTTGAAACTGCACCCGATGAATTTCAATGGAAATGAAACGTTGAGTTCCTGTGAACCTATTCATTAACACCATGAAGAGACAAATGTTGCGGTAGTGTAAATAGAAGCATTGGTTGTACGTAAATAGCACAAGGCAGCGAAAATGGCTAACAGACACAACACTGACTGCAACAGCACCATTGAGCTTAGAATAAGGTTCATTCCTGTTTGATCAGTGCAGCTCCCGTGAATGTCAGCATCTTCGGATGTCAATTACGTAACAACACATTGAACGATTTTAACCGGTCAATTAGAGGACGTGTATCTAGCAGGCATTTAGCATTAAAAGACGCAGGGTTCCGACTTTGCCGCTGAGTTGCTAATGTGACTTGCACCTTCGTGCTCCGTAATCACTTAGAGGTGTGTTCCGTTATCCGTTGTTTTAAGCTCCGGTCCGTCTTACCAACATAATTGTCACCGTAATTGCAGGTGTACTAGTGAATTAAATGAGGCAGAATCATTCCACACGACATTATCGGAAGTATGAGGTACGAATTAAGATCGACCGTAACTTCTCTCACATGGTCACCTATGAATGTCAAACTCAAACAGTTTTGCTGTTCGGAAACAGTCTCAGCCAGAAGTCTGCTTGCCTGTGGCTAACGACGAATTTATACAAACTTCTCTGGATAAACATCGACCAGTGGAAAGTTCTCCAGAACCTGTTCATCCGAAATTATGCACCAGACGAATTTCGCTCTTG
Source organism: Paragonimus westermani (assembly GCA_008508345.1). NCBI lineage: Eukaryota > Metazoa > Platyhelminthes > Trematoda > Plagiorchiida > Troglotrematidae > Paragonimus > Paragonimus westermani. The sequence goes on from QNGE01002410.1 coordinate 41,105, forward strand.
TTTCGGCCCGTCAGTTTGCATAACTTTGTGTTCAACAGAGACCATTGAGCAATCTGTGCATCGCTCGCACACAAATGTGGCTGAGTGTTAAAATACGGTTATTCAGTCGCGCATAATATTAGTTCAATGGTGCAGTGGTCAACATGGTTGCCTCATGTAGAAGTGATCGGAGTTCTAGTCCCGGCTGTAGCGAGAATATACACTACTGACGAGCTATGTTAAGAGGGGAGGTCTAGTTTTGTGCTTCTTTTCGAAAGCAGTCGATTGGAACGTTTAAAATTACGTCACAGCTTCGAGCAGTTACCATTAATATTCAGTTCGTTTAGAATCAATATCCCTCTTTACACGTCAGAGATTCTTTTACCTTACTGATATTACAATCAGCTCAATTCTATGAAACAGAATTCGGACTGAGCCACGCTTGTGTACCTTGGGAATAACCGAGTAAAACTGACAGTAATGGTCATTTCACACAGCCTTTCAATACATTACTTTTAAGCCGTTTTTGTATCTGCACAATGTCACACTTCGACTCTTCCCAAAAATCTGTCCTTCTATTAAAATGTTATCCAGTTTTTGATCTAACTTGGACTTTCGTTCATCGTACTCGTTAAGAGATGCCAAAACTCTGATCAGGTTCGAAGAAAACGAAGCTCTGGTTGCCAAGTGAATTTTATTTGATCAATGATTCTCTGGGTATAACCGACTAGAATAAACGAAAAAAATAACACCTCACAACGTTTGTTACTCTGTTGCGTCGATGAGGTTGAACGAGCCGAAAATAAACAGCACTGTCCAAGCATTAGTGTGCGAACCCAATAAACCCATTCGAGATTATATGAACGGTATAATCCTGCCGGTCCCGAAATCTTCAAAGCGGCAGTCGGAAAAAAATTGGATCTTATATGGAAATCGAAAATTGACAAAATAGTAATTCTTTCGCAAATTCCACCGGATGTCCAAATAAACGAGCAACCACTAGTCAACTAACGGAACTGTGGAAGATCCATACAAACTGGTTGAAAATTTTCACACTTTGAGCTCATCAAAACAACTGGATCCAAAAGGAATCAGAAAAGATCAGATTATACAAGACTGCCATATATACATCAAACGTTTCCACATATTCATTCTGACATTTTTGTTTTAGTAAAAGTACAAATGCGTAAAAGTGGATAAGCAAACAGCATCTTTTGCTCTCTTCAGTAAATTATCAGCGGTCAATAAACAAACATATCGAACAAATCATATCAAATAAGTTAACCATTCCAAAAAGTACAATGTAACATTTTGAACCCTTGCCAATGTTCGGACTCGTTAGAGAGTTCAAAATACATCAGCGATAAGGAAGTGATTTGTCGACTGCCAGAAAAATAAGTATTAAGCTAAGGGAAAAATAATTGTGGTAGGGGGGTATAAAACAGTAACACGGTTTGTAACCTCTCGGCCATTCTTGCGTGTTACATCCTGTTCTGTGCTCGACATTAAATCGATCTACGCGAAGGGAATAAGCCTTGATGAGTAAAATTTCACGCAGACGTTCAAGATCTTTCTGTGGGAAGTACACATGGTGAACATTCTGCGTAGAATATGGAACGAAACAAAGGTGCGCAGTTGATTCAATCTACTATAGTTCCCGAAAATATTTAATATAACAAATTCAAGGAGTAAACTGTCAAAAATACATATTCGAAATACTTTATTGATCGGGGCATTATAATGTGAACTTTGGCTAACCAGCTCACAAATACAGGTGATGAACCGGGTAATCAATGTGATAACAGGACTTGCAAGCGATAGACGAAGAGGCTAATGTACCGATTGAACAGTAGTCGGTAATGCGAGGTGAACATGAACGGTCATTGATCAGTAAACCCCTGAAAGTTTCAAAGTAGGTATTAGCTGGCACTGTAAAAATGATACACTTTAAGCACAACAATCTTTTAATTGAGAGAAAATGGTGAATCAAACTTGGTGTTACTGTTTTGATCACCAAGCTTCGAAATGCCACATTTTTGAGGTATTTCTCTATTTGCAGATTGCAAAACAATGGCCCAAAATTTATCAAGCCTTTACAAACAACAGTGATTCATCAATTTCACCAAAGTCTCTTAAGCAGCAGCGCTCGGCACCAAGTTGTTTCATATTTGCGTCGACCTTCATGAAAAATTTTCCAGCACACCGACACTTGTAACGTCTGAACTGGTAATCGTCGCAGTACACTGTGGATTGTTCTGGATGCGACTAATCGCTGGGTGAGCGATAGTAGTCTTCACATAAATGACAGTAATTTTATACACATACACTCGGTTAAGATTCTGGCAGTGTCCTCGTGTTTCAAATTGCGCTCAACGTAGTTGATTGCACGTAAATCGGGCCGATGATAGATCAGTGTATCTGAATACCAACTAACTTGTCTTTCTGCCAGCATCGCGAAAAGCTTTAAAAAGAGTTTTGCTACTCCTAGGATGATGAAACAGACCTTCCCGGCCTTTCTATCCCTTTAGGGATTTTTTTATATAAACGCTATTTCAGTAAGCTAACAGAGGCGTGTATGCTGGCTACAGCAAGACAAGTTTACCACCTAGCGCACGGCTATAAATCTGGTCACTGACTTGGGGCATATGATTAATGAGTCATGATATAAATTCTTGATCCATACTGAACTGTATATCAGCGGCCCCACAGTAACCTGACTCATGCACACTCTCCTTTTAGCATGTGGTCGTGAAACACTTCTCTATCCAAGTACATGGTAGTCGCCGACTGAATCATGTTGTTGTTGTTGCACCACTAGTCACCACTGGAATGGCCTCCCGCCCAGGCTGCTTAGTTTCTTTTCCGGGAAATAGATTACTGATAAGCAGTTTGGCAGGTTTGCTGATTTAGATGAGACCCATCTACGAAAAATCAGGGCTTTTGCTGGATTCGAACCAGCGACCAGGACAGCATGCAGGCCGCGTTTGGATATGCTGTTTCCGTCATTGGCTCGAACTGTGCTGAATTCTTGATTTTTCCATAAGGATGGTTTTAAAGTGTTCTTGTGTTCTTATTTACTTCGATCTTTGTTAGATTCGTAACCCTACCGTGTTTTATGCAACTGCTATAAACCGCAAATATGATACTAAGCCCTGTTTTTAATGGGCATCTTTTATACAAACTGACAACTGCTGGATATTGAAACAGTCCAACTGACTGGGCTCCGGTGATTTTCACCTCTAGCCTCGAGCGCATGTACTGATTGTTGAACTAGGTTGCCGAAAAGCTGACGACTACAACTGACGTCACACCGATTCTTCAAAACACCCTTAGACTTACGCATCCAGTTAAATGAAATTGTATACCATTAACTCGCTTTTTCAACCGCGGGATTTCTCTCACTAGCATGGCAACGAGATACGCTGCTGTCAATCGAATACAAACTGTATGCAGTCAGCCAAAGACAATCCATTGGCCTATATTTAAATATTTTGGGTAACAGGCGTCTAGCGCGCGCGTGTTTTGACACGGTCAACCATTCACACCCAGTTTTCAACCGCCCCGCTTATCGTTGCGCATACGGTTGTTTCAACACGTAGGTTGCAACACGGTAAGTTGTCCACCTTCGCAGCCACATGCAACCATGAAGACATTCCTGTGACACACACGCGCACACAAATGTGACTTACAAATATGGGCACAATTTCCAACGTTACATCAGAAGCAACAAAGCTGTCGAACACGGATTGTGCTTGAACCATATTTTTGAACCGTTTTGGTGCGAAGTAAAACAACTGTGGGTGGAGAAGCTTCACTTTGTCCGATCAGTTGATACTTGAGTTTGACATCGGCTCGTAGTTCGGTTACGTCTACAGTCGTTACGATGATCTGTGCCCCATAGTCTTAAGTGTGCACGGGTCTCGAGAAATTACACGCTACTGTTACGCCCCCTCGTATGTACTTGACTGCTTATAGTCATGTGGGTGCGAGATGATACTATTTTGTTGTCACGAGATAAAGGATAAACGTCTGGAATGGAATGTGCGGCAAACCGATCACTTTGAGTGACGGAGACGAACATGCGTGCCGACTTGTCATCCCGGCATTTAGCGAGGTGAATACAACCGCCGTAGATTTCGTCGATCAGATGTAAACTAACTTGTGCATGTGCAATTTTTCATGGAAGTGAGGGCCCGTTGTCCATCGTGAGCTACCAGGTTTCAGTGTTCCGTTTTTGTTTAATTTCACTGGGATTATGATAGAGTTGTCCACATGTCGAATCAAACAAGTCTTTTGTACCACTAAAACTACAGCCGGTAACATGAACGAATAGTGAAGTGATGGGTGGATGAGTTGAATAGCCCATTCGGCGTGGAGGATAATTGTATCAGCTTCCTTGCTCGCCCGATACTAAGCATACGGATCACTGCTTCTGTACGTAGAGCATAATGTTGAGGAAGCAAATCCCAACTGCGTGGATGAAGCGCAGAACATGCCTGGTTATGACCTTGTGACCGTAAAAGACGCTTGGCCTGCAAAGTTGTTTATTGCACGAACTCCTGTACAGGCTATGTTAAAACACAAGACCACAAACACGTAGACTCGTCTGGACGGCTGACGTGCATTCACACACATTAGGTAGCAGTATGTCGTTATTCGTCCTCGTTACACTTCCCCCACAGTGCGTAGACACTATTCTGATAGTCGCTTCTGGTCCATCCTATTCTTGGCGTTGAGGTTTGGTTTAGTTCCTGAATGTACGCACTATACTATACACAGACAAAACTGCCCCTTACACACAAATAGCAGATCAGCATAATTGTGAGTGTTGAATTTAGGACCTATGAACACCACGCACCTGATAACTGACGAAGCGTTCCTCCACTAGGGGTGGACTAGACGGACTGTGCAGATATGTCCTGCACCCATTTTGGCAAGCTTTATCCCGGTATGGTGACTTTCACCGGGATTGCACGCAATTTGATTATACGATTACAACATATAGGCAAATACGTGTTTCCATGATTACGTTCTCAGGTCAGTGAAATTATATCAAGGTGCGATACAGCCAGATCAAGGTATCGATCGGACTTAGTACAGACAAACTGGGTTGCAAGTCACTGTTGTTGCTGGATTGATTTGGCTATGAGGTCACGCTCAATGGTTGGCGTAGCTATGCAAGTAGCTCATTGATTCGATCAATTCTGGAGTGGGGTAGACATACCGCCTAAACAAAGCCTCTTTGGGACAAACAACCTGATTCTTATAGTGTCAGTGTTACAAACTGTTATCGGTCGGACCGCCTTTGATGAGTTACTTGACATGCGACGGACCACTGGAAAAGCTTGATGAATATTCACCCCTTGCGCACTGTTAACCAAATGGGAGAGGACAGTGCACTTAAATGGTCGTGTTCTATCCTATTGCGGTACACTACGACGTTAAATAGAACTAACACGTTGCCGTTCCTTGCTGTTAAGTAGAGCTAGCCCACAAGCTCACCAGATGGCCATGATTGTTTCTCAGTTAATAGTTCATTTGGTTGTTCAGAACACATATTTTCCAGTGAGAAAAGCAGCATCAGCATCTTTGAATGTTAATATCATGTTGGCTTTCTTTCTTCCGAAGATGCTACTCCTGTCTGCTGTTAGTTGTGACTGTTGCGGAATTTTGTTGAGTACCCATCGTCTTGCGGTTGTAAGTGATCGAAGCTCCCTGGTTAAACATTGAGATGCACATATGCACTCAACGCGTGCTAAAATGAGGTTTTTCAACATACGCTTGACTTTCCTTGTTGTAAATTGAATAAAATTGAATGGAGGTGGGTCCAGGTTGGTTTGCCGTACGTAACTGATAAGGATGTCTAGAGACGGTAAGCAGTAGTGTTCTGATTCACAGGTACACTTTACAGGAAAACTGCTCATTCGTCCTGCCTAATCATTGATCGTTTTTCAAGGTGTCGTAACCGTATGGATGTCATTTGAACAATTTTAACGGAGTGATAAAAAGGAAACTGGTTTGGTTAGTAATTCATCTAACACTGGCTTGAAGAAATCATTCGACACAGAGCTCAGTACGACTTCTTCGCACTGAGTGACAAACGGAAATGATACCTCCCATCCTCCTTACACAACAAGAAGAGGATTTCAGTGGAAGAGTAGTTATCACTACGTATAAAATCTTATACCTCAATCAAGTGACATATAAGCTTGACCGTTCGTACGAACGAACTACTTGCAACCATTGATGAAAACCGCAAAAACCGAACCAATCGTGAAACTGTTTTTCGTTTCAACAGAGACAAAGCTTGTACAAACCATCGAGTTGGTTTGTGTTAAGAAGCAATGATTATCGATGTGAGTGGCATGGTAGATTTGTATTTTGGTGTATTGCATATTTGCATAGATGACGAACCGCCTGTTTCTGACATTTCAGAAGCGGCCCTACTGATAATTCGTTGTGTGAAAAGCCTCTCAGAGAGTCAGAAAAGTGATATTCCCTCGAAGTTGGAATTCATTAGCACGTTTTACTAAGGACAGCATTTCCTGTGTACACTGTTGTATCGAGGACGAGCGATCGCGCCATGCTACTCGTATCATTAATATTCAGAAGCGGGGCAACAGCATGGATTTTGGCATGGAAATGGCGGCGGAAAATAATACCACGAGGAACATTGGAGTGCAACATCACACGAAATAGTTGTGGCTATATAAAAGAACTGAGCACTGGCGTCCGTGGAGATCGTGATTTTCTGAGACGAATGTCGTACACGGATGGGTATTTTTGTTTGTGACCTTGTTGAAACGCATCACCCACGGATTGGTTTTCCAACAGACAACTTTTGTTCCATCCGCACTCTTGGCTCACAACACTGTGACTCACCCACAACTTCGACTGGTAGACGTTATAGGTTTCATGGAAAGTTCACAGGTTTGGAGTTACTGTGCGCTGATATTCTTTTAAATTTGAGCTGACGATTCGGATACGAAAGGGAAACTAGTAATTATGGTTCGTTTCTCATTTCCAGTAACGTTGAGTGAATAAATGAAAAACAAGTTGGCGGGGAACGGAAGAAAAGCTCGATCGATGGCTTTCAGACGTGTTGTAAGGATAGATCAACAAGCAGCAGAAAACGAAAAGCTAACATCAAATGAACGATAGATCTAATCGTCTACCTACGTTAACGATTCTTATGATCACGCTCTCTGATGGACAATACTTAGTGTTTCCAATATCTGTAGCAAGTCCTACAGATAACTCTATGACGAGAGACTCTGACAGGTTGTTCTAGGTTCGACACATCCGGCAGGTGAAAGAGTGGTCTCTGTAAAATAAACACCACATTTAATTCCGTACGGGTGTGGATGTCCGGGCTAGGTGGAATAAGCTTACATAATGAGTCGCGAGACATGGAATTTTCAGTATCGTGAATATGCTCAGTTTAGTCATGAGAAAAAACGCGTAGCAAACAATCTTGTTTTCAGTGCTTCATCATCGGGCTAAATACAACACATTTATATGGGTTCGCTGGGGGTAGTACGTCCGTGGGGTGAGGGATGGTGATCATTAATGTTCAGTCAGTCAAACTCGTGAAACCTAGTTATGTAGGCCAGTGAATTGGGTTGTAAACGTTTACGGAAAATCGGTACTCCTATGTAACAGATCGATCCGGGCTATCGATACAGGGCCACGGAAGGTTCAGTGTTTAGACCAGACGTTTTTGTGAGCATAACGGGGGCGAATGTAAGCGGATTGCGATGGCTTCTGCAATGGCTAGTAGGCGACCTTTGACCCACTTTCATTGCGCTCCACCGACTCGATAGATAGGCTTGAACGAATCGGCCGGGTTGATCAGATGATTCGATTCCACCAAATGAGTAGCGATCGCTGATGAGCAAACCTTTATCGATCCTCGAGCTAGCCACGCCGGATGATGCTCCCACATGCGTTCAGATAGTCGCCTTGTTGTGCGGCCTACGTAGCTTGTTCCACAGGAACAAACGAAACGGTAAACACAAAAAGAG